>DWPV01000492.1:0-28390 GCA_018251915.1 Urbanus proteus proteus | reverse complement strand
TACTTTTATATGCATTGAGTAAAAAAAGTATATTTTGAAATCACAAACAGACACTTCAATTTTATTTATTTGTATAGGTACAGTAGGTACCCAATATAAATCAGGGATTAAAAAAAAGTTATCCAATGGGATAATTGAATTAACTCAGGTACCTAATTACTCATAGTACTTTTCCACATAATTACCATAACAATTGAACGAGACGATGTGTGTATTGTTTTTTAAATAAAACTGAATAATACATCGTAAAAGTTATGAAGCGTTTGTTAACTTTCGTTATTGCTGTGATACAATTACTACGACAGGTGTGGAGTACTGTCGCGACCATAAAGCTTTAATGCTAAATAATCTGGGCTCATCACTTTGCAACCTGAAAAATGTAGTACATAGATAATGGACAAGTTGAAAAATCTGTATGGTTTGGAATACTTTTTGCATTACACAATTCACATTAGCTCACGTAACTTCAATTACAAGTTAATATATGTACAAAACCGAAAATTTTAAAGTTTACTATTTTTATTTAAAGTGTTTATTAAAAGTTTTCACTGTGTATCAGTCACTGATGTATGGTGTCAAAGTGTTTAATAATAATATATTTTGTAGGATTTTTGAGAAATCATATACAGTTTAACTAATTCTTCATCCTTCTTCGACATTAAAAATAAAAAAAATCTGATCCTAAACTAACACAGCTTAAATTACTAGTAGTGTAGTAATTCCCTACGAGTACATAAGTCATGCGACTTAATACGACTATTGGCTTACACTGTCGCAAAGTGCACTACAATACCAATCAGTGTAACTTTAAGAGCAGTTTTACGCGAGTGTACAACCGTCGAGAGGCGGTTTATAGCCCCAATAAAACAATGAACGCTCTTATCACCGTTATCAAAGCAGCAAACATTAAATTTATTTGAACGAGTGTGTCGTTTGCTGTACGTTTGTAGGACCGACGTTTGTTCTGGTGACGCGATAACATGACATTTGTGGATGAAGTGGATGCTTGTTATGATCATCCTAATCTACATGGTAGTGTGGACGGTGGAACGAGTATGGTTCGACTGGAGATGTACCACCATCGGACCTATTTCTAGCACGAAGCAATCCTTGTCCCATGGTAGTGTGGAAGGTGGATGCAATATTTAGACCAGGGAAGTAGGTACTACCGCTTGACAGTTAAGGCTAAAAAGCTTTAGAAGTTCTATATAGAATTGATTACAACATCCATGAGCAGCAGTGATCACTTTCAATCAGACTGAATAATCATTTATTACTGAGATTTCATAAAACATCAAAGTACCTACAACTACTAAGGAATACTTACTATGAAATACAATACAGCGCTTATGATAAAATCCCAGAAAGAAAAACCTCATCAAAAGATTTTTGTAGCGCAATATCCATGAACAGTTCTGACCCAGATTCGTTCTACAAAATATACAGTATCTACAAAAAATCCTTATCATCTCCAAGTTTATTACACGAACAGATGTTCCCTAGTAAATATAGTGGATGTAGTGATCGTGGTCGTTTAATAAACAAAAGTTGTAAGCTGTAGTCTGTAGCGCGATCACCACAAACCACAGCTATCACGAACGATAAAGACTTGTTGATGTACAGTTATGTAAGACTGGCTGATTATGTGGGTCTGCTTGCGTTCATTTTTTAATTACGCTATTGTCAACTGACTTTATTAGCCCTAAAGACTTTCTTATTCCTTCACAATTTTGTGCCGTATGTAGGTGGTGTTAACAAAACTATAATATCAATTTATGGAATTTTCTACCTTCAACCGAACTTTAACTTATAGATTAGGAACTATTTAGTTTTTTGGAATAACTATTAAAAGTATATAGAATACGTTTTAAAATTTAAATAAATTGCTGATGATCCATTCGTTAAAATGTTCAACAAAAAATGAAACGCAAACAGAAAATGTCTTTAAAAATGAAAATTAGAGAATTGCAAACAGACAGTCCTATTCTATATAGTATAAATTGCCATTGTCCCTGCCATGCTTTAAAAATAAAATTAAAAAGCAATCAAATATTTGAATACGTTTCGTATTTAATTGTAATTATTATACATTCCCAGCTATCAATTGTCCGGATCGTGACTTTCAGCAAAACAATGGGCTCAAGCATCGTCATGAAGACATTTCTCTCGAATAAATATAGAAAAAACGCAGTTACTGGAATTAACAATGGACAACAATACCGCTTCACGCTCCTCTGATGAAACTGTAATCAAATTTTATGATAGCTAAAAGTGCTTCTGAACGAATTTTTCGGCATTATTACACCGATTTACATATTTAGCATACCTCATAAAAATATTGTGTTTTTTACTCTCAACTAGTCGTCAATTCAATTTAATGATATGCTCTATATTCATCCCATAATGCCTAACATATAAATTTGATAAATACAGAAAAATTGAACACATGTCTTTATTACATATCATCGTTAAAGTGTTTATAGCCTAAGTAAAGATCATTAAAATAATTATACGATATTTTCAATGATAATATAATTATTATAAAAAGAAATACCCATATTTTACATTCCACACTTCCATTTTACATATTTTAACATTGTTTACCTCTTAAGAAGTTGTATCATTGTAATCAGACAAAATTGATTTAGCCATTTACAAAGTTTGCTATTAAAAACATCACACGTAATTTACTAGTAAAAATATTTGTAAATCGTACTCACACTATTCTTGATAGTAATGTAGATTCATATTAAATAAATAAACAATATCATCCACATATTACTATAAAGCGCAGGAAGTCATCCATCAAACCATCAAATGGAATACTTTCGTCGATTCGTCGGAACTTCTCAATACAATTTCTATTCTAGATCCAACTGAATTTAATATATTCAATAGAAAATGTACTGCTCCATTCTGACTAGAATTGAATTTGAATAGATTGAACATCTATTTTGTCAGTCCTATTCGTTTATACGCCTCGTTGCTTCTCGATGTTCTCTTATTTATTTGAAAATGTAATTTATCAGGTTTTTTTTGTATTTAATTCTACACACATTTCAAAACCTTCACTAGACATTAAGGATGAATTAAGTATACGAATTTACGAACGTAGTCTAGGACTATTTATCATCTTTTGAAAGAAAAGACTAATTTTGTTTTCTTCTATAAATGATCAAATGTTTCAAGCCACATATGTGATTACCATTAATCTTATTAACTAATTTAATTAACTTCTTTTAATTTAAAAACTTCATTTAAATTTCAAGTATGGCGTTATCGATACACCTAACACACTCGGTCAGAAACAATAGAAATAAATTATTGCAATTTCTGTTTATTTTAGAGTAGATAAGTATATCAAATCTAATCCTATAATACGAATTTTATCCTTATTCTTAAAATGTATTATTATAATCAAACATTTGCATGTTATTGTACAAACTATAAATAAGGGCGAGCACACACTCATGTCTCTAAAGACTAATTTGTTAACAAGTGTCTGGGGACAGTTAATTACGCCGTAAGCGATGGGGTGTCATCATTGTTCAACGAATACGTTATTTTGTTAGCAAATTTAATCTGAAACGTTTATTTAAGTAAAATAAATTTCAAATAAAATTTAAAGCACGTTTAATTAATAAAAAAATACTATTACTCCTAACATAATCTAAAAACGTATTCATTTACGAGTAGCATTTTTATTGGGAATGAATATTTTTTTTAATTCAGAGTACCTTCATTTTGATGACATAGGTAATATGTATAAACCTACTAGATTAAAAAAACACTATGAAAGCTACTTAGATATTACTTTCTCTCTTCAGTTCTTTTGATCTATTTTTTTTTTATCAAATCTGTGTCCATTATTTAATTTTGTTATTTAGTATTATGCAGTATTTAATTAGTTATTTACCTCATACTTATGGGATTTTAGTATAAATATAAATCTATAAATATAATAAAATTGCTATCGGAAATATGAACAGCAACATTTATTATAGCAATAAAGTAAGTACTGCAATAAAGCAATACTCAATAAAACCTCATAAAAAGTGTTTGTTGTGTTTACTGAATACGAGTTTCAGTCAAATTTAACGAAAATTTGCCTACATTTTTTGCAAAAGAAACACTCAAATAGTATTATTATTGTCTGTAAGTTATTTTCTATGGCAGCTTCTTTTCCATTTAAAACAATAATTGTAAAGCACTGGAAGTGGTAACCTTTAAATAAAGTACAGCTTTCTATCTAAAATCAGATGTTTCCTTCGCCGTACCTACAAACCTCTGGGTTTTATACTTAAATCTTTAAGTCCTTAAGACCTCGTTGATTTAGCATTAATATTGCTGTATAATTATATTGTAAATTTTATGACCCGTTATTAATAAATCGTTAATTTATTTTTGAAGTTGTCAAATCCTGTTACTTAATAAGGAGCCTAATAAAATGTTATTTCCAGTGTGGGCAGAAACCGGCGAATTCCGGGACAGCGGGCACTCGTCGCTGGCGTCCGGGGGCTCCGTGGACCAAAACTCGTTGTATGCGCCGCCCCGACAACGCCGGGATCGGAAACACACGGACGACAGTGAGTATTCACCTTTATTTTAAATACAACACACTCTCGATTTTTTCTGCGTTTGTTGTATGATACTATTTGAGAGTATCATTCTATTTTTTTGTAAATGGTCCCAATAAACACGATTGTTTTGTGTGATATTAGTAATTAAAAGTATTTAAAGTAGAAATATATAAAATAGAATAGTTGATGCGAATTAATTTGAATTGGGTACATACCTACTTAACGTTTTAGAACGTACGTTAAAGTGATACATCTTCGAAATATGTTTTAGATTTTTAATCAAAACCAGCGTTAATCTTAATTTAACAACATTTTTAATTATACCAAAGTAACCAGATTTATAATAATATGTGTATGCATTAAGACCTCTTGAAAATTCAACTTCAATGATGTCGTGGATGGCTTAAGTGATGTATGTTAGAAATATCTAACATAGCACAGAATGCATCTTAATTTTATTTATCGCACACCTTAACATGTTGCCGTATAAATAACCATCTTATTATAATGAATTAGGTAATATGTAAAACATGAAAACTAAGTATAAAACATGTGTTATTATTGAACAACCTAATTGATAACTGCATCACACTCACTCAGAAGTACTATTGAGATAGTTATCTTCTTGTCTTGTCTTCACGATAAAGACACTTTATTTATGTACCGAGCAATCATATAGTGACGGAAGAATCGTTTAAATACTCTAAATTATTGTAGGTACTATTAAAATAAATAAAAAAATTGTGACGGTGGTAAAGCCTTTCTTGGTTTGGCTGCAATTGTCATCGATGTCAAGGGCATTTATGTTCTGGTTTCGAGGACGAGGTAAGTAAAAGACACCACATTCCTACTTAGTCCTCAAGGGTAGCAACGCATCCATGACTTACTTTGATGAAGTTTGATAGAGTTGATTACAGATGTCTAATAACGGCATTGCTGACTTCGTCAGGTAGACTGCGCTCTTGCTACATCTGTATAATAAAATGTTACAGAAGTGAAAAAACTAAACGTTTGGACAAAAATTAAAAGCTTTGTGAATATTCTAGAAAAATACGCTATCAGTAAAAATCATTTTATTCCTGGCTTCAGACCACACGGAGTGACAAACTTAAAACTGGGAGCAAACTAGATGGAATCTATTAGTAAATAGCTGGCTCGTTACTCTAATGCCTGAACAAACAGCGCGCGAACAGCGGGCAGCTGCATTCCGAGCGTGTAGAACTACCTTTAAATATTCACGTTTAAATAGATAAGTGTTACAAGAATTTGGACAACGTGATTTAAGGAATCACTAGTTTGATGACCTGTGTGGTGGTGGTCCGAAACCGGTCTGAAATGTTAAGGATAACAAGTTCGTTCCCGGGCTAGGAAAGTATTAAAAAGATTAATTTAGATATTTGCTCTCAATTAAGATGTTTGCATAGTTAGGCAATATTGCGCTGTTTTGTCTAAGCCGTCTAAGGCATTGAAAATAAATACTGATACTGGTATGAAGTTATGAATGTAGAAGATATTTATTAATTAATCTGAAGTTACGCATATAAGCACGGTTGGAACATAAGATTTAAAATTTAATTATATTTAACACATTCGTTCAAATTTCAAAGTTTGTTTATTTTCACAGGAGGTAAACATCACAAAATCTAAATATTATTTAGATGTTGTGTAATAAAGTTTTAGCGAATAAAGATACGTCCAAAAAACGGAAAAAACCCAAAATCTTAGAAACTAATTGTATTTATAATAATTATAGAATACTTACAAAATTATCATTGGAGTATAAATTAAATAATAAATTAATTACGTTTCAACAATTTCACATATCTGTCGCAGGCACTCGAGATGGCAACATCCGGGCAATCGATACATGCGACATCACAAACGAATCGATAAGTGTCCATTACAAGTTACATAACATTGAAAGGAACATTAAAGGAAATGCTGTTCTGTTATCTGTACGTACGTGAAGTGGCACCGTGTATCGATATCGGTAACACATGTTAACAGATCTATTTACCTTCGCTTCGTCGGCCGAACGCAAAGGTTGTACCGAGTGATGGATGGGTCGGCGGGCTCACAAAGCGTATCGATGATAACCGTTATCAACGCTATCGCGCGATATCGACACATCGTACTGTAATCGCTGGAGAGAATGCGAGCGGTAGTTCGCTGCGAAAATGGACTTGTTTCATTGTAAGCGAGTAGTATGCGATTTATCGCTCAACAAATAAAAAAAAGAAAGTCATAGAAAAAAACGTGTGAGAAATGTTAATTAATATTTCTCACACGTTTTTTCTATGACTTTCATTTTTTTATTTTATTTTTCTATACAAAATGCACAAATTATTGTGTATGGGATATTCACACAATTCCGCAAAAATGACGAATATAATTGAACAAAAATGATAATAAATGAAATAAAAATATGCACACAGAAGCTTTAATACTCTGTGAAATTGTATTAATTGTAAATGAGCCCTAATAATCTAAAGAAAACTTACAATGTGTAGTACGTAAAGAAACTTCCAAACTTTACTTTTCCTAATACTTAAACATTAAATAAAGACCAAAATCAAAATAAGACTTGCAATTTTTGCTGTACCTACAGGAAGTTTCTCAACTCACTTAAACAAAAACGTAACATTGTATATGTTTTGAGCACATAACTCGCCAGAGATACGACCAGTCCCTTATGCCCTAATCCCGCCTTGTTCATTACACCAATGAGTACCAGCTACAGATTGATCGCTTTAATATAGTTGTCGAAATTAACGCGATATCAACTGTAATCCTTTAAGCGGTCACACCGAAAGACATTACACACCTATCTACACAATGTACACGATATCCGAAAAAAGTCTAAATGTTATAGTAGCGTTTCCCAAATGGAGGAGTGTCAGAGACACGACCCGGTACTAGGTCATAAAAATAATATACCGGGCTGCAACACTATACAAGACCAATCGTGTCTACTATGAGAACCATTTTGCACTAAATTTACTGAATCAATCAAGTTAAATCATCATTTTGATTGTTATGTAAAAAAATACATATTTGGTTGAAAGCATTATAATGTTTTTATTTTTTATTTCAATATAATGTACGGATCCCTTCTTTCCCTACAATATGAATTAGAAAACAATTTGGAGGTCTCATTTGGGAAATATGAAAATTACCGGGTCAAAGCCACGCTCAACAATGTTTGTTTTAAAAAACAATAAAAAACTGTCGCAGAACTATTGAATCACAATCATATACAAAATTCAGCATCATAAGGACAAATGTACTTAATCTTAATTAAGTTATTTAATTTGTATTCAATCATGATTATGGCAGTAATAAAATTCTTCAACATTAATCCAGTGTAATAAATTTTACGAATGAAAACATTTGACTTTATGATAAAGGAACTTTATCAGCATTGTCTGAGGTGGGTACCTACGGTATTATTTTATGTAGGTACTATTGTTACAATTTTGAAGTGTTTCAAGTAATCCTCCATCGAGATTGCTGACATTTGCTTTTGGAGGTGAAGAGCAGACATTTCCTTATATCACGGTACTTATCTGCGAGACATTGTCATTGATGTAACTTATATAATATCTGGAAAGCTTTAGCTTTTTTATATTTATAAAATGAAAAATATAAGTTTAACATTGTAGGAAAAACTTCTAATAGACGTACCGTACAGTGCATATACATATGTACTCGTACACTGTTTATGACACAGGCTTCACATATCTATGAGAAATATTATAAGTACCTCCCTATATATAAAAATATCGTCATATATAATGACGATATTTTTTAAATTATTTGGACGCAAATTACTAGAACTTTAATACACTAATTTTTACAGTTACATAAAATTTAAGTGCTGAGTTTCCATTTCCAAAAAAATGTTTAAACGTAAGCAACAATCCGCAAATAACACGTGACAGTAATAAATAACTTAAAAATACGATAACCTCAAGTACATCCAGCCAGGAGAGTACACAAATAAAAAATATTGAATCATGACCGCCAGTAGCCGAACTAATGCCTCGGATTATGCGCAGGCGCACCCAACGCTTTTACGAGACGTTGTAAATTCGTTGTTCTCAATGAGCTACGTCACGCTAACATAATTTATGAGGAAAGCAATAAATTCTATTTTTCGTGACATATATTCCTGTATTACGAGGTGATAAACAGACGATTAGGCAAGACTCGTATAAACCGTTTAACAATCTATTTTCTGTAACCTCAACACTTTATTTTCGGTCTAGAATTCAATGAATGCAGTTATTTTATTGTTTCTCATTTTGTCTAATTTCACGTGATAGTAGTAAATTAATAACCAATGTAAATACAAAATTATTTCTATGGAATTACAGTTCTCCTGTTGTTTACAAGTTATATGTATTCATATTTTATTAAACATTTCCTCCCATAAACATCAATAAAATAATTAAGATTTTTTAGAAATTTACACACCCTTATTTTAATGTCAAAAAATATCACCATTAAGATTCAAAAATGAAAGAAAATTTCAAAATTAAGCCTCTACAATTTAGTTTCTATATTAATTATTTCTACAAAATTTTGTACGAGAACCATATTGAGCCACAATCCACCACGCTGTTCCAATGAGCTAATAGATCCTGGGTAATCGCGTCGAAACCTCGAATTCGTGTCACCTCGAGGGGACGAGAGATACGCGGTTATTACATCAATACGTCGCTGATAACGGGATAGCAATCAACCGTATATTGGGTTTAGTTGAAATCCCCGTGTCAATGAACCACTGCATTTTGGTTGCAATTAACGTGGTTTATATCCAGTCCATAAAAATGATTTTGAGTGAGGGAAAATGTACAAAATGTTATCAAAGGTCTCTACGAACTCGTATGTGGTCACCATGTTGAATTATGGTCTTCGTTATTTCGTTTTCTACTTATTCTTAGTGTAGTAGGTAGTAGAGAAGTTGATGATTTTTTGATACGCAATCGTTGTGCAGATATTGAAATTATTTTTGCATTTGTAGCAATTTTGTAATCTTTCAATATTTTGTTTTAAAATTAAACAACAAATCAGTTTAAATCAGTCTGGAAAATTCAATTGTAACGTCCCGTTACCATCAAAGTAACAACACATTACTATCGACTTCAGATAAGACTGTCTATTTAATGTAAATAATTATAATATGTACATATGTATGTATGTATCCATTTACGTCTACAGAAAAGTAGCCAACATTTATGGATGTAAAGTAGTGGTTAGAAATCGGCCTGTAAATCGGGGGTTCAACTTTCGAATCCCAGACAACCACGATTTTTCAAAATTAAAAAATATATTATCATTTAAACGTTAGCCTATTGTATATGAAAACATTGTGAGATGTAAACAATTGACTTACCTGATAAAAGGTTTAAACTAACTATAAAACAATACTTTTGCGATAAAGCATATTATAATGTAAATGACTATATAAATGAAAAATATTCATGGTGTGACGTATCTCCAACTCCACTATAACTTAACTATAAGTACCATTTGTAATATCACATTATTGTAAAACCATATTTTTTTTTCAAAGATGCAATTATGCACACGTATGGAGTTTCTTGCGCCGCCTCTTCTCCATAACGAATAAACCTTCCAAAGCGGTGGTAGAGTTTTTGACGTTCAAAGAGTGTTCAATATGAATCAACTTTAAATAAATATGATTTGAATTTGAATTTGTTAAAATCTATGAATCCCCACAGCGGCCTATGATCTAAACCCCTCTCACTGTGAGAGGACACCCGGCAGCGGGAGCGTAATGAGTTAACAATGACGGTTCCATACATCTTTACTACATGAACTATATTAAAAATATCTAATTAACCCATTTTTTTCTAGACAATCGTCCACTAAACTCCGAGCCGACAATAAAGACGGAATCAACGACACCAGGAATCGGTCCCGACGAGCCGTCGATGGACGACAAAGGCGACAAGAAAAACAAGCGACAACGACGCCAGAGGACGCACTTCACGAGCCAGCAGCTGCAAGAGCTGGAGGCCACGTTCGCGAGGAACCGGTACCCAGACATGTCGACGAGAGAGGAGATCGCCATGTGGACTAATCTTACCGAAGCAAGAGTTCGGGTAAGTCTATTTGTAGACTTTCGTTTTGACCGATTCCAAAAATATGGTGATACAAAAATTACACTTGATATCAACGTAGGTATCAGGTATAAATACTACATACATATTGGCATATTTTTAAAGGTGCTACGACTCTCCAAGTCTGCACACATCTTGTATATGAATATCGGTATTCGTATAAAAGGGAAAATATGCTTATATTGATCTTCTTTGATCTTCTTCCTTTGAATCTGAAAGTGATCGTATAAAAATATCAATTACATCACATTCCGTATTCACCATACCAGATTTCATTATCATTTATGAAAACCATAAATAACAGAATTATATGTTTGTTATGATTTTCCTATTATGCAATTATACCTCGCAAATCTCAGTTAATAACGCGTTAAAATATTAAAATCTACCAAATACTTTCGTTCCAAAACTCCGTACGCACACATTACGTTACCGATGTCAAAGATATCGAAGACCGAAGTATCAATCACCCTTCAATCCTACGGGACCAAGTTCAACAGGCGTTGTAGGGTATGGATACTATAGAAGTACGATATTCATGCAAAACATTCCTGCGTTTGAGATGACAAGAATATCAAAACTTTTATCAACAAACACTGCTTAGGGTAATTGGCCTTAATAAATAAACATGTGAAAAGTTATTCCATATTAATATAGGATGTACAGAATATTTTTAACAACAAATCCATTTAAGATCTTTTGCAATAGTACCATTAATCGTGATATGGTAATCTTTATATCTACGTTAATACATAATAAGCTTTTATTCAAAAATATTTTAGGAAACAAATTCTAAAAAAACTATATTAAAATCTTTATATCGTTTCTATTCCTTCCAATGTCAAGTCTATTTGATAAAACATCTGTTTCGTTCGATGTCGAAAATGAAATCCTTACAGCGACTTGGGACTTGCGCACATTTGCGGGCTATGAACCATTTCTAAACAAACAACGCTTAGGCCTATTAGCGGATATTCGTAAAGCACAACAAGCGAAAGGTGTACGAGAATCACAATATTAACGAGCTAGATATTTAGACTAATCGTCGCATCCGGCGCGCCTTCGATATTTTTGTGCCGTGCCGTCCGACGGAACACGGAATCCCTTAATCCGTGAGGATTTGAACCGTCTATTTCGGTCTCTTCATAATCCAGGGCTTAAGTCTGATCGCATCCACACTCACTGTCAATAGTTTTGGAAGGCCCGTTAGAGATTCTGCGGTTTCAACTCGGCTTGTACTATTTACACTGTGATCTGGATTCGTAGAATTTTTCGGTTTCCTTGGCCGCGGAGTACGTTCACGTTAATCTTGGAAACGTGTTTTGTCGCCAAATTCTTACAATAAGGCAGAAGTATGTAGCGATCGTTGTTTTAAGAGGCGGTTGATGTAATTTGTAGCATTACGAGGATCACGTTTATTTGCTGACACTATAAGTGGATTATTCTTGTTGAGATTAAAGGGAGTGGATCTAAGTAGATGGGGCGCATTAGAATCACTGAAACACCTATTTCCGTATTATTGCATCAGTTCAGTATCATCTCATACATTTTGATAGAACATGTAGGTACATGAAACACTTATGTTTAGATACATCGCCTATTTGGTTTCATTTGGTTGATGAATTTTAAACATTACTTCTTATTGCTTATTTTTGTTATCCACCATTTTAATCATTAAATAATTTACTGTCAGGGGTGAATAATCTAGCCTGTAATAAGAACGTTGATTCATCGTCAATGAAATATACGTTATTTAAAGACGCTATCTTCAGATACTTATTTTTGGTGCATCATTATTATAAATAGCTAGCACAAGAGGTAATGAGGGTGTAAATCGATACTTCGATCGGTGCAAGTCGGCTCAAGTGCTAGTATTCATTTAGAGTCGTACAGACGTGTACTGAACGGGAGATCTTTAAAACATTTGTATCCCGTTAATAGGGTTGTAGCTACATGTGTAAATTGTGTAATCAAATAAAATATCGTCTTAAAATGGCGTAATAAGAATATTACAAAGATTTATTAGTTCAGCTTTATTTCGTTTTTAATAAGTACGTATGCATAGTTTTTGATTTCGGTATCAGTAAACGAAATTATATCATTGAAATGAACTTATATATTTTTGGTAGCCCATTTTTTCTCCTTGTTCGGTAAAAATATGAATGCAAAGCACGCAAACTTACCTACAATTAAATATAAAACCGATCTCATGAAGTATTACTACAGAAGATCAATATTTTGAAGCTTCCTAATAAATTTGTTTGAATATAAAATTTAATAGAGAAAATTTGTCTTAAAATGTGAGTTTGATCAAATTTGAATCTATCCTTTACATTGAGACGGAGAAAGGCACATAAGTTGTAAAATGTTTATAGAAATCAAACTATTTTTAGATGATCAGAAATAAACCTAGTAAATCAATGTCTGTTAAAAAATAAACGAAAACAAATAATTACACGGCTTTACATTTTCGAAGAAAAGTTACAAATAAATTGTTCGCTTTTTACTCTCTTATATCTGTCTCGTGTCAAGCGCATAATTATTCATGATTGAAAACATTGTTTAATTTATATCTTTTAAAGTTGTTCTTATGGTTTCCGACAACCCTAATGCCGGGGGATTAGGCGGTTCGTTCGCGCGTTGCGTCAAATAAATCTGTGCGCTTGCGCACCAATAAATCGTCGAACATTATTTTTGTTACCAACTCATTAAGGTCATTGCCTGCTTATTGACTCTTAAAATATGATCTCTTTATCTCAATGTTTTCTTTACCGCACTCACTTGCAAATTACCCGTGTCACACCAAACCACATATTATATGCTCAAACCGTACAATAGTATTTAGTGGTATTTTCGATTGCGGATTAAACGAATGTCTTGCAGCTGTACTGAAATTGTTTGAGAAATTATGATTGCCAGTAAGTTATTAAATTACTGCATCTGTAAATACCGGCAAATGTTTGTATACGATCGTCGTATGACGCACATTTTTGGGTTACCTACGTGAATGTCATTGATTTGTTTATTGTATGAATATATGTAGAAGTAGCAAATTTATTTCGTCCATCTGATTCGTCGCATAGTTTAATTTCCCATAAATAAAACAGGAGGCCTAAGTTACTCCAGATGCATCCATTGCTTTAAGAAGCATTTTACTTCTCAAAATCAATATCTCTCTTATTTAAATCTTTTAACTCAGACTACAACTCCGGTAGAAATTATAATAGAAATAACGTTAACTAGTCCTTTAAATAGTACGAAATAAAATCACAATATAAGAAAATGATTTTAGGATAGTTTAAAAGGTAGGTATAGGTACTACTAAAATAATTTCGTATTCTTTAATAATATACATATTTCACTTCAAGATTGAAGTTCACTAAAATACCACATTACCATTACATTACTTTAGAACAATTAGGTAGTCACTTAAATTTGTTACCAAAAGTATCTCATGAACTGAGAAAACAGACTTGTGAAAAAAGTGCAATTTTTTCAGTTCAATGCAGATTCCGCCCACAGTTTTCTAGGAAGAGACGAGGCGAGAGAATGGGTAGTCGTCAAGGCAATCGTCCGTGAAACAACTCTTGACACATTTCATTTGCCCCCAACGCGTATCGTATTGCATGACAGAGTGCGTATTAACATCGATACGATACAAATAATTCCGGTAAGACAGCCCCAGATGTGTAATTGACAGACGGGTTATTGGGTGATTCTGGATAAAATACTCTAGTACTATAATAGGTGTCATACTCACTGGCATATGGTCGTAATACTCACTGAAATATAGGTGTCTGTAATCGACCTTTGATAGGATCTCAGTCCTGTTTGAGGCCAGTTAGATATTTCTATGTAAGAGCTTAACTTTACATAGGCTTTACGGTATGCTTGTTGGATAAAAACTACACCTACCTTATAATATGATCAATGATTATTTCGCTAGTGATTTGCTAATATTTTATGTAGGTATTTGCTTGTCTCTAATAAAAACCGGGTGGGCAATGCCAGAATGCTGTTTTATTTTGAGTAAAAGAGCAAAGTAGAAGTATCAAAATTTTGATTGTTTCATATATGAACAAGAGTAAATCGTACATGTCGAAGGCAATTTTTTAGAATTACAATAACTTTTTATTCGTATTAATATTCTTTTGTATCGATTTATAGAATTGTGAAAAATTAAATAATTCTAAAATCTACATTTACCAAACAACCGTGAAACGCTACTTAATCCTCGTGTAATCTGATGCAACATAGATTTAGCGACACGCTAGTTTAGCCGCGTGCCAACACCGTGATGAAGCTTACGTTAAAAAACGCGCGTCGACAGCCGCCACACACGTCACCTCTGACGTGTGAACATTTATGTAAAATTGCATAAAGTGATTCATTTTAATTTGACTAAAATAGGCAATTTTGCACACCTAATTTTTTATATTTGTTGTACTTAATGAGATACAAACCGGGTAAAGCTACAATGCTGTTATATTTAAAAAAAAATTAGTTTCTTGTTTTTTAGTGGAAGTCTTAAAATCGTTTAGATTGTTTCACATAAATGAGCAAGTCGAACACGTCTGATCTATTGGCAATTATTTTGAATAATATTTAAATGTTATATATTCATATTTATAAATAACAGTTATTATTAAAATATGAAAAATTAAATAATTCTAAAATCTACATTTACCAAACAATCGTGAAACGCTACTTAATCCTAGTGTTATCTGATGTATCATAGATTTAGCGACACGCTAGTTTAGCCGCGTGCCAACACCGTGATGGAACTAACGTTAAAAAACGCGCGTCGACAGCCGCCACACGCGTCAAGTCTAACGTGCGAACATTTATCTAAAATTGCATAAAATTTTAAAGGTTTCATATTTTAATTCTAAAACGTTGTACTTTACAAATCAATAAAATCATTATTCAGAAATACGTACGCACCTTCATACGTGTACAAATAAAGGTAGATAGGTACACTGTACGCCCTCAGTTTATAAATTCCTTCGATAAATCCATTTAAATGCTTCTAAAATTAGCTAAGTGATAACTGTATCCAAGCTTTTTTATTTCTACAGACGCCTACTGTCATGTTTATCAAGTTTCATATGATAATAATTTATTTATGACCACATGGTGATTTGATTATTGTATGATAAACATCGTTGGATTATTCTACTCTCTTCCATGTTTACAACAATTTTTTGACTTCTAAAATAATAAATTCAGAAAAATGTGTTTGGGACATTGACGAAATATTTAAAATTGTGCTTAAATCCTATGTCTATGGCTTGAATTATGTTTGGTATGATCCTTAAAGTCTATGAGCCATAATGACTTTACAAAAATGATAGGTAAAGGTAGGTTAGTGTAAAATGATAGAGATACAAATAATTTCATATTAATAAATACTGATATGGGTAGGTAATACACTTAAATAATATTATTTACGTTTTCCATTATATTTACGGTCCTTCACAATAACACCATTTTGCCTGCATTTAGACAGGTTGATTGGAACGTTTTTCCGAAAACCCATCGGCAATCGGCCGCCGGGTAGCGGCACGTAACATTATTTATTTTACGGTACCCGATGCGCTTGTTTTTACAGCGCTTTTAGCACAGTGCTGCGTGCAAACAGTTTAGCAGGATTTGCGCTGTTGTCACCGACCAGTTTATCTATGTTAGAAAAATCGTATGGATATTTTAGGCATCGCGATATTTTGTTTTTTTTTACCTTTTCAAATAATAATAGTCACGTTATGATGTAAGTGACGTTACAGTTTATGATCATTTTTACTAAATTAAGTTAAACATATTTATCAAAATTGTATGAATTACTTAACGATATAGTTTATTTAGTAATTAACATTAGTGTTGTGAAGCAGTTCTCAAATTAAAAATTCCAACTTGGAGCTATTCATTTCATAGTAGGTACCTATAGGTAAGTATAGGTAAGTCTAGGTTTAATTTAGCGGAACAGATCATACGTGAAATTTGAGGTTATACGCAAGTATATGTACCTACATCTCTTTATAATGAGCAAATCTGACTTATTTCGAACTGACTTATTTGGACTGTTTTGAACGTCCCAAGAACAACTGGTACCTAATCTAGACATACGAATATACAACGTCTACAAACCACCCATCTTTCACACCAGTATTCCTAAGCAGGAAAACCATGTTCTAGTAAAGCAAATATTACATCCGCGACATTAAACGCTAATTCCAACTTAACCGTTGTCATGTGTTAACCACGATTGGTTCTAACATCGCTAAGCCCACGCAAGTATTTGTTTTTGTGGCCGAACATGAAACTCAGAATTAAACTATACACTGCATCGCACGATTGTTAATGCCAAAGATTTGCATACAGTAAAGCTGTAGTGTCTGAAAATAGAGCTTATTATTGCTACTTAGAATAATGTTGGGCTAAGACTAGAATACTAGATGTCCAACATATATCCATGTTATGTTTTGATCGAAACGCCTAGTGTTTTGATCGCGGGATTTCGCGCGGCTTTACTAAACAATTTATTTCAATGAATGACCGAGACGGTGTTTAGCATTCGTAATCGCGTGTAATCTCTATTTATTGGTTACTCAAAATTCACATTAAATTCACCAGTTCCGCAACTTGCATTATTTTGAGAAACGTTCTCAATATTTAAACAGCACACGTGACTTTCTTGCAATGATTTCTGTACAAATATTTACTACTAGTTTTCATCTTCTTAACTACGATTGAGGATTTTTTGAAAAACTGTATTATAGCTAATCAACATATTGGTACACTTCTATATTAATTCATTGTTTGAGAACCATCGGTGTAAGGCTTCACTTTGTAACCCAACTTTAGACAATTCCATGAGGAAATTGGTGGCGATGAGGTTGAATTAGATTGGTGGCGAGTAGTACAAGTATTCCATCCACATACATGAAACGGGTAGCATGCGTTCCCTCGGTCGCCCGACCTCATTCCCTCGTTCCCTAGACCTCAGATCAGTTGGTACCCATTAGGAATAAATTGAATCGCCTCGTATAAGTTTTTCTCACTTACCATACCCTACAAAAACCGAAATAATATAGTCCACAGCGCGTAACACTGTTATAATTAGCAGTAAAAGAAGCGGCGATGGTGCTGTCGAAGTCGAACCTCCTACCACTTTTAAAACTTGCTATACAATACCTACATTCTACCAGTTAACACTAGATATTTCCACTTACTAAATATTAAAGCGTTTATATTAAACAACGCTCATAAACTTCTCATTACGTTAATTTTCATGGTATTGTTTGGAAATACAATTATTATGTGCACGTTGCCCGCTATACACACAATATCAACCGCAATGGATATGCGACCGCCCTATGCGAATATTAAACCTATTTTATGGTCAGCCAGCAGTCGGTAAATTGCCTTAAATTTAAATTAAACTAGAATCACAGTTTTATTAGTGTCATCAATCAACTACGGTCTATTAGAACGGGTGTCGGCGGCGAGGAATAATAACCTCTAAGTCGTTACCTCTAAGGCTATTATACCGTCAGTTCGCTATTCATAGTCAAATAAACAGGCCGGGATGAATGGAGCCGGATATTAATAGTGAACTAAGATTCGACACGTGCCATTTTGCGGTGGAGTTAATAAAAAATGTAATAAAGTAGGTGTGATGCACTTTAATTCGACTCTATTTTAATTCGACTAAGGTTGATGGTAACCTGCTATTATTCATTTATTAAAATATAATATTAATCAGATCTTTAAAAGCGTCGTAGAAAATATTCTAAACTCCATTCTAAAGGGAGATTGTATAGAATTAAAACAATCTTAATTTTTTTATCCAAATATGTCTAATAAAAGATACACTAGTTCATATATTTTTGATTCTCTTACCTTAGGAATGATTCCTCAGCATTAATAATAATTATGTATTAGGTAAATCAAGTAGCTCCATTACAATTGATAACTTCCTTCCTCCACCAACAACATAAACCGCAATAAGAAAGAACATAGTATTTGGTGACTATGTCATATTGTCCTGTTTTTTCCTATAAATGTTATATGTCTAGCCTACAACGTAAATTCGTTATAATAAGCAAAAACTATATTTGGTTAACATTTTGCGAATTCACGCGGAAGGTCCATTTATCTAAAACTATCGAAATCTTAACAACAACTGTCCCCTCACAAAAGCATTATTAAATGCCCCCTGCAGTGATATAGTCACTTCTACTATGGGAGCTTTGACTTCCGATTCTCATTGTGGTGGAGGATGATTACATTTTCTTTTATTTCTTTATATCATGTCCACGCCTTTATATCGATTAGTGTAAGAAAAAGAATTAAGATTAGATTTCGTAAAAAAATATATTTCGATTAAGAATTTTTATTGATAGGGCTTTGTCGCTGTAGCGGTGTTGCTACGGCTACGAAGATCTTTCGTAGCTGGTTTCAAGTTCACTTCTTTTTAACGGAGAAGCATATTGTCAGCATGGTGATGTAGTATGCCACTCTTTTGTTCTGTAAAAGAGGTTTTATACGCATTTCTAGATGAATTACAAATGCGTTGCTTTTCCCACAAAGGGATGACAAAGATGATCGCCTCATACGGAAATGAGCCGATTTGAGTGAAAATAAAATCATTGTATTTTTGTGCTTATAACATAAAATAAAAACGATCCCAGTGCTCGTTACAATATACAAAGAAAATTAAGAAACCAAATAATAATATTCGGTGCTTTAACCGTCTCGATGTACGTGTATTCGGAGATATTTCTTCAGCAATAGAGGTGTTCTCCGACAGCGACGCGACTGTGATGGCCACCATTAATCTTCTTCCTGCACCCCGCATGATAAGTTGATAGCATCACTCGGTTCCATAGATAAAATACCGTTCCTATTTTTATGTTACCTTAATACATACACTTAGAATTTAATATTAAAAACTTGTTTTTTTACCTCCTTAGTCTTAAACTTAGACTTACCTGCAAACGACATGAAAATATTTGTATTTACTAAGTCCCATCATCAAATTGGAAAGTTGTAGTATGCTACATGTTAAAAATTAACTAAAACGTAACACTTTCTATAAAAATGATTGTTTTAATTTGAATAAATTAGGGCGAACAAACATTAGTATCGATTTCGGAAGCATTAAAAATTGTTGTTCCCCCGTTGCTTGACGGAGGCCGACCGACCTCACCATCCTGCAATAATATATTTAAAGGATTAGCCCCGTCGCAATATCGCGACCCTCTCCTACGCCCCGCTGCGCTGCCCGCTATTCAAATAATGGAAATTATTTCCACATATGTGCACCTAAATAAATATCATTCTGTTGTCATTATTGAACACCCCGGCAGCTATTTTCACCCGTTCACTCGCGGTTATGAAATACTTAGGGTGCGAACTTCTTCCGGACTTTATTAGCAAGGAATTTTACTCTCCAAACTTGCCATACTTGCTTCCCTTTAGGTCTTAACCGAACATGAAAATCTCATACAAAAAATTGCCGGGCGTATTCAGTAAATTCTCGTCGTTTACCTATGCCTACGAAATATGCGTCCATGTGAATTCGTAAAATTTATGTTTCGAAAAATAAAAGCTCGTATATGGGGTGGAAACGACCGTTTATGTTCACTTAACCGAGGAAAGAGGGTATTATTTACCGTTTCGGCTGGGTGAACACGCCACAGTGAGTGAGACAAATACCGCTGCCGGCACAATATTTATTGCAGTCGCTGCGTGGATTGCGCAATTTATCGCGGAGGTGTCGTCGGCGATCGATCGCCGGCTGACGGACGCGCGCCATACATCAGCGCGCGCGTTATCTGTGCTCACGGCGACTTATCGCTCGTCACTCCGCCTCCGGCCTCGGCCTCCGCTAAATAACAACATCGATTCATCGGAGCCTCCGCGGCGTGTCCCGGCGCCCGCTCATTTATTGCGGCCGAAGCGGAGTACGCGGCGAGCGGCGAGCGTGCCGAGGCGTCCCGTCCAATCGCGACGCTCGTTTATCTTCATTTCGCGGCCGCAATTAGACGGGTCGTTGGCTGCGGCCGGGCGGGGCCGTCGCCTCCGCTATCACTACGTGGCTCGAATACGCCGATGCTCCGCGTCGCTCTGTCAACTTCGTAATGAGTAAAGTTAATAGGCACCCACGCAACGCAACCCGACTCCAGATTCTGAATCTAGTTAAAAGTTTTCGACCCCACTAGAATAAGTTGAAACGAGTGAGCTCGATGAAAATTTTAAGATGAACAATTTTGTTGCAGGTTTGGTTCAAAAACCGGAGAGCGAAATGGCGAAAACGTGAGAGGAATGCGATGAACGCGGCCGCGGCCGCGGCGGCCGACTTCAAGAACGGCTTCAGCACGCAATTTAACGGCCTCATGCAACCGTTCCCCGACACGGACGCGCTTTACTCCTCGTACCCATACAACAACTGGGCGACCAAGGTCCCAAGTCCCTTAGGGACGAAAAGCTTTCCGTGGCCGGTGAATCCACTCGGGTCGGTGGTTCCGGCGAGTCACCACCAGGGCTCGGTGAACTGCTTCAACACTGCGACGTCGATGGGCGGCGTTGGCGGTGGCGGAATGGGGGGCGTCGGCGGCTCGGGCGGTGTGGGCGGCGGCGTGGCGCCGTGTCCGTACACGGCGCCGCCGAACCCGTACAGCATGTACCGCGCGGAGCCGTGCCCGGCGATGTCGTCGTCGATCGCGTCGCTGCGGCTGAAGGCGAAGCAGCACTCGTCGGGGTTCGGCGGCGGGTACGGCGCGGTGTCGCCGGTGTCGCGCGCGGGCTCGGCGCCGCTGTCGGCGTGCCAGTACGCGGCGGGCGGCGTGGTGGCGGACCGCGTGCTCTGAGACGAGGCCCGCGGCCGCGAGGAGGCGCGCTCGCCCGCGCCGCTGCCGGCCGCCGCGCGCGCCTCCTAGTCGCCGCCCGCGCACGGTCTCTACCGCCACCTCTGGGAGTGGTTCGACTGAGGACTCGTGCGCCGCACTCCGCAGTGCCCGGCACGCGACCCCGCGCGTGTCTCCGCTAGGTTAATGTTGAGCGTTATGAAACTTCGGGCAATAAAACTAACGATTCGTTCTAGACGTTGTTACGTTGTAAATATGTAGCTATGTACGTACGTATACCAAAGCGATGTGTGCAATTTTTACAAGCTTATTGTATTTAGATTACTATACGATATTTTAAGTGTGTACCTAGTTTCTATTCGACTCAATTGTAAATATAGGTACTAAGTTAATTAGATTATTTATTTGTACCATTTCTATGTACTTCGTAAATGAGGCATTTAACTTAAAACAAACTAATAGCTTTATTTTGTTATGTATGAACGTAATTATCTAATTGTAATATAATGGTATTAATAAGTTGTTGTTCAATTGTTCCGTTAATAGTGATATCTCACTTCATTTTCTTTCGACTTCGTTAATAAATCGTTGTAATAACTGGTTACGCAACTTACCTTTATGTAGAGTTATAAAAGAAAAAGTTCAATTTGCACTCACTTAATTTTGTTTTTATAAATAACCTTTAAAAACAATACCACAAATTACAGGAGTATTTTAAAATACCACAAATATACATTTTATTGGTGATGACTGTACTGTACATATTTAATTAAAATACAATTCCAAAGCACTCTGCCAAATTTTCGTATTTTACGTACTTAAATAGATTTATTATATCTATAGTTATTTAAACAAATTTAATTATTAAATTAAATTCTTTATTTCTGACCTAAATTTGTGTAAGATAAAACCTAAATTATTAAAAGTATATCCAAAATGAATCATACCTAGTAAGTTACACTGTAATATATGTAGAAAGAAACATAAAGCCTAATCAAAGCAGAACCTTGTAAAATTGTAACTGTAGAAAACAAAATACAATTTATACCTAAACATATGTACATATACGGGCCAATATAACACAATTTTTTTTCATGCACCTCTTGTGCAGCAGCAGTGAAATTTTTAAATTTAACCAAACTACAAAAGACTCAAGTAAGAAATAAGAGCAAAATATAAGATTTCAATCATTACATAATATAATGAAAATACAGTTTTATATGTTGGTATTATTACAATTAACTTATAAGGTTATGAAGATTGGAATTATTTTGAAACGACAGACACTTAAAATGTATTAATGCAATAGGTCCACAGTAACAATTGTTTTGCTATTACTGCCCAAAGAGCGTTGTAATAAATAATGCTAGTT
This sequence comes from Urbanus proteus proteus, assembly GCA_018251915.1. NCBI lineage: Eukaryota > Metazoa > Arthropoda > Insecta > Lepidoptera > Hesperiidae > Urbanus > Urbanus proteus. The sequence continues at coordinate 5,421 of DWPV01000492.1, read as the reverse complement.
TTGCCAAAAATATGCCAAATGTATGTAAAAGACTTAAACGGGTAGTAATGCTAAGAAAACTAATAAGGCAATAATACTTCTAATTTGTGCAATGTATAAAAAATCTTTAATGGCACATTTATATAAGAATAGGCAAATAATGTAAAAATGCTGTTGAGAAGCAACTGAATATTCTGCAAATAGAAATGGCATGATAACGATAAATGATATATGAAAATGTATATTAATCATGTTCAATGCATTTTGCTGAAAAAACGTGTCCAAACGGCAACTTGTCAACTTTCTAGAACAAAAGACATGTTAACATGAGTTCCAACTTACACAACCTAATGTAATTTAAGGCCTTTCTCCGTGACATCTGTTCTATGGAAAAATTAGGCTAAGATCACATTGCAATGTTTTCCACAATTCTGAAATTTTGCACGAAATATACTATTAATGCGGTGTGTTTCATAACATGGAGTTCAAGTTACGCAATACGTACCTATTATTACAAACGTTAATTTAACAATTGCATTTTTATCCCTAAACCGCGACGTTCCAATCGCAAATACGGTCTTAGCCTAAGTCCTTATAATAAAGTATTGCTTTTTATCATTAATTCAAATTGAAAGCTTCAACAACATTGTTACAGCCGCCTGCAATGAGATTAACGTAACCAGGATCTCATTATTTATACTAAATACTTAATATACAAGTTGAAATGTAAATAACTGTAACTACTAGTGGTTAAAGTTTCTTAGAACTATGTTTAGTTTACACGAACTAGAAATATTTCCGTGTGCCTACTTATCAGTGAAGAATACTAAATAATATAAATATGTGTAAATAGATAATTCGAAATGTAATAAAATGGTGAAATAATATGAGGTTTTCATTTTATACATATCAAACAAAATATCGACGGGGCACCGTTTCGGATTATTTTGTAAATGTACTTAAGGGATACTGGTTGTTTTGTAACTTAAAAAACCTCTAGTCATAATAAAAAATATCACTGAGCAAGCCGCACTTTCATTTGATTCCTCCCAATATACACTGCATCACTTTAAACATAAATTATTTGTCTTTCTTTACACAAATTTCTTTAGAGAGATTTAATATCTTTAACCAGAAGTTTACCTACGCTCTATTTATGAATATTTTATAATGGATGAACTTAAATACTCAACGCCCACTTACAGTAGGACTCTACATCAGTCAACCCTTCCTATTTCTTAACACTCATTTAATATGGTTTGTTATTCTTTCACACAATTGATACGTATTAACTAAGGTGTTTGAATAATAAATAATAATAGAGGATATGTAGGTATATCTGAATTTAATCATTCTTAAAATATCTATACCAAATAAAGTTATGTTAAGTAAACAACAGAAAGAGCACAAAATAATATATTTTAAAGTACTTGACCTGAAAATTACAAATCAAGCCATCAGCATGAACCTTAATGTTGTTGGAGACGTATCTATCTAATTTATTTTATTATTATTAAAAGTAAATATGAGTTATGACTTTCGTAAAAAATGCATCGCGGATTTTTGCCTATTAAACACTGATCTTGCTGTAGTGCTCTGATTGAAAGTACTTTTTATGATACGGAAGTGGCCACTGCTGCCATGGGCATCTGTATTTAAACCGTCGATCCGACGATCAGTCGTACGTAAAAACTTTCTGTTGTAGTCATAGTACAACAGAAAGTTTTTACGTTGTTACCCGTGAGAACTTATCTTGAAAACCAGCACACAGCGCTTAACACTGCTGTTATTATGCAGAAATACATTTGGCGGTGGTGCCGCCGTAGTCGAGCCACAAAATGTTGTACTAGCTTTAGTGCTTGGTAAGTACAGACTGGCATTGTCAACAACAGCTCATTAACTATTCAATATAGCATCGATATGAATTAAGAGTTACACTTTAAATAGAGCTGATGCTGTGAGCATATTGGATAATTTCAAACCTGTGAGAATAAAATTTAAATACTGACATATAACTTTTGGCTCAACGTTTCCTTTGCTCTTCTAACTACTTATAACTTATTTTATGATTAAGTTTTAAAAACCTTTAATCTTTAACAGATCATAAATGTGACATAAAATCATACTTCCTAAGCCGAAATTCTTACCAGTGTTTTTCCTTACCAATAACATAAACCAAAGACGAATTAGAATCTAATAATGATAGAGCCAATTTAAGATGTTGTCAATTGAGAGATAAGGAGATGGGCTCATTATTTTCTGAATAGGTAAGGAAATTAGTTTTTATTTAGCTGTTTTTGTTTTATTATATTTTGCTAAATAAAAGCTACGTAAAATGTACACGAAGTTATTCAAAATATACAAATAAGAATAGCTAAGGAAATAGCGAACAGGTCCGAATAAAATAACATAAATGTATGCATTCAGCGACAAAGCCGTCTTCGGAAGTTGCGAAGATGTGCATTAAATTGAAATGGAAATAAATTTCGCGTTACTGTAAGCTGAGGTGCCGTACCGACGACGGCCGGATAGATTGCGTTGTCATACTTACCCACTGCCACTTGCATGTCTATTCTATGTGGATAGTTCAAATATATTTCGTTCGATAATTTCAAAAATACCTACCCATAAGTAAATGGAAATGAACAGTGATAGAATCAAGCAGTTAGATATATTTTTACGGTTAAGGTTTATTTAAATTTATTGCCTCTGAAGGCTTCGAGGATGCACAAATTAAATACAAGTAACATTATATAATCTTGAGAACTTTTTGTCACAAAACTCTCAAATATAGCACACACAAATTTCAGCATTTTTCCTTCGCGATTAAAGACATTTTTTGAATTGGATTAAGTAGATCGATTCGATCGAACAATCATTTTAATAGATTAAATAGATCAAAATTAAACGAAAAATAAATGATAAAATTTATGTTATAAATAATGTATAGAAAATTATAAAAGATACTTTAGACGTCACGACACCGATGATACGTGTAATTAAGCAAAATTAATAACGAGGCGCAGATATACCGAGCATAAAGTTTTAAATCCTCCCAAATTCGAAGGTGAAAATTGGTTCAAAGTTCGAAATGCCAATAAATTGCGAGCAATTGATTCACGAAATTCGGTGACATTAAGCGGAAAGTATACAATAATCCAGCAAATGATTATCAGGCGGGAGGCGCGGGCGGCGCAAACACACAGTTTCCAGGTGCTCCAATCCAGGCGCTTTAAGGATTTAGCCGAGGATTTGCTTTCAATATTAGCCGTCGGCCGCCGAGGGCAGGCCCATTCCGTTCCGCCCGTACCTTTTTTATTATTTTGTCGCATCGTTTTGGCTCCAAATGGAATCATTCCGCCATCTACATTTTTATTTTTCAATTGCTCTCCGATTAGTGGGATTAGCCGGTATCGCTTTTCGATTCTTTGCTCCTTTTGGTGGAGCTTTCGCGGACTAACGCCGCGTCCCGCAGGCTCTAATGGTCCTATCGAAATCATACCGTAATCATTTGTGAACAATTGACGTTGGTCGGTAAGGCGGTGGTTGTTTGCGCCGTTATCGGAGAGTCAATTCTAAATTTTTATTATTTGCTCCACTATAATTAGACGTATTTGTTCACGGTCTCATTTCTACTTACATAAGCACGTGTGTGCGGTGGCCGCGACCGCAGTCGCTGCGCGTCACGGCGGTTATCTTTATGGCAGCAAACACTAATGTTGTTTTTTATTTTATCAAGGATTGTTAGTCACTGAGGTCTGGGGTCTACATGCGTGCGTAGGAACGAGCGTGATATCATATCAACCCTGCGGCGTTATATTATATTTACCCTCGACTAACACAGCCTACACGTACGATACAGCCAGCAAGAGAAGTGGATGAACTTTTTCTTAAACAACATTGTTACAAACATTGACTTTAATTTGTAGACACTTTACTCTCTGAAAGTACTGACAGTCGTAAACATATTTTAGTACCTATAGAATTTTTGTAACTGAAGTAAAAAAGACATCTGTAATCTTAAGTGAGGTGTATCACAAATGCTTTTTCCGAAAATTGGAATGCTTCGAGGAGTAGGTAAGTATGTAGTAGTTCAAATTTTCTACTATAGGCCCCAAAAAAAGGTGGCAGAGCTTACGTCATCAGCTTTTTGTCCAAACTTTTACATATTTATATATAAAAAATATAACTAATCTTTATAAAAAAATGTTGGCACCTTCGTATACTTGGTACATTTTGAGACATACCTATGAATAATTGATTTACATATGATATGATATTATAAAGATAGTTTACAACGTGTTAGTTATAAACAAATATTTGTTTATTTTAACGAAGTATATTTTCACGTCAAATTATAAAGCCTCCACCCGTTACGTGCACGTAATGACGTCACAATAAAAACATCGAAACAGGTATGCGTATGTCAATAGTTAGAGCGAGGGCTAGATTTTGGGTGGAAAGGATCAAAATGGGATTAGAGGAACGACAACCAATCAAGGGTAACTGGACTGGTATACCTACACGAAATAAATGCGGCACATAAAACTTAAAAACATGTGAACCAAAAGCGACCTTACAGTGGGAGGGTAGAGTCGGAATTATGTCGACGGGGGTAGTATATTGATGTTTTGTTTCGGAGGGAGGGCAGATGGATGAGAAGGGGGAAAGTAGCGAGTGCAGCCTTCGTAGACAATCTTACGAGTTAATTGTGTTCCGTGCCTGAAGCTGCCTGACTACAAAATAATATCTCACTCAGTACGTTGATATATACTGTTGTTTGCAGCCATCACTGGCGGTACACAATTGTACTGAGCACGGCACTATGCTACCTAACGAGCTTCTACACTGTTCCGTCTACAGCTTTATTGTGTATTTTCAATTAACGTAACCTTTGTATTTTATATCTGAGATGAGTGTTCTCGTAACAAATTAAGTACCTACATAATTATATCGCTGAATAGAAAACATTGAAAATAGATCTAGAATAATTCAATTTAAATAGCATGGTGCAAGTGGCTTGATACTTAAGATTTAATTTGTACTTACTTTTTTGATTAGAATTTGAACTGTTGATAAGTAATAAACCTAGTTTAATGAATCTATCTGGCTCGATTTGGAAATTTCATATGTAGATAATTTTATTGTTAAATATTGTAAGTATAGGTATTGTGTGTATGAAAATAGGAATGTTGGATATTCTAACATCCCTATTTTCAAATACACAATAGGTACCTTTTATTCTTTACAAGAATTATTTTTGAACGTCAATAATACTATTGACATTCAAGAAGAATTCTTGTAAATAATATTATTGACGTTCAAAAAAAATTTTTGTAAAAATACTTCTTTAAATAAAACTGGTTTAATAATAGTATATTACGATACGGGTGACCTATGTTGCCTATTACGGCACGGCGTGAAGTTAGCGCCCGAGCGAAG
>DWPV01000491.1:0-28410 GCA_018251915.1 Urbanus proteus proteus | reverse complement strand
ATGTATTTACGAATTTTATATTTTGCTCTTTCGATTTTTTTCAATGTTAGTATATTTTTATGTAGGTAACTAGCTGATATCCGCGGTTTCACTCGCGTTAAAGAAGTAAAATCGTACATAGGTATCTAAACATAAGCTGTGGAGCACGCTCTATTGGATTTTTCAAAAAGAGGTAGAGGGTAAAACAACTAAAAACATTACAATGATGAAATTATTTACGAGAATACGATTATGAAAAAAGCGATGGTATACCATAAAGCAATCCTTATGGCCTTAGCTCATAGGGGAAATGTCGCGAGCCAGTCATAAATAAACATACATACTTCACATTAAATAAGTATGCTTCGAAAAAAGCTGTAGGGCGGAAGGAAGACTCCGGAAGTGCCACTAATGCACCAAATGCACAAGTCATAGAGATGGTAACTAAATAGACTCCCAATATTTATTATGTATCATAATAATATCATAATAAATCTTGATAAAATTAAGAAAATGTATACAGCAATGTGTGTGGAATGAAGAATTTGTAGAATCAGCTTTGCCTCGCAGCTTTGGTTATAAGGTCGTCGTTATAAGCGCAAGTTATATTTATAAGTGTGTGTTTTCCTATGATTAAAATTAATAGAATCATATTTTTGTATAAACTGGATCTTTATTCACCATTCACAATAAGTTTATCTGTTGTATTTTGTAAAGTAACGAATTAGTTGATAACGAGTTAGAATGAAACAAAATAAAATAGTCTTACTTAATAAGTTACAAAATTAATTGCCTCTTCATCCCGATTTGCGAGATAAGTTTACTATCCATTTCTCTGTTTTCACAAACCTTGAAGTAATTTCATTCTTAAGAAAGCCAAGGGTTGCGCCCTTACCACAAACAATATTTCACGGCTATAAGTTTCCGATACATGAATTTTATTAACTTTCGCTCCCCACTGACGGATGGAGTGTTAGTTATTTGTTTTACGCGCCATCAATGTGCTACCGACAGAAATTGTTGGGGTTACGGTCTGTAAAATAATGCACTTGTTTCACCACTAGCGAGTAGGCTATGAGTGCGAGAGTTAAATTATATGTACAAGCAAAGTCGAGAAAGTTGAAAATTCACCTCTACCTACGCTATGAGATGCACATAAAAATAAATTGGGGAAAGTGGCAAGGTTTCATTATGACTAAGTGAAATAATTGGTTCTTTGCGAAATTTTGTATCCCAAATGAAATAGATTTTAATCTCATGTCGGTTCCAGATCTGTATTAACTCTGATAGCTTTGTGACAGTTACGAGTAATGACGTTACGCATAATTTTTTTTGAGAGAAAAATCGTATTGCACCAAAATAGTAAGTTTTTTAAGAATTATTACTTCATTTTATGTATGTGAAAGGTCATTTTATAGTTATTCGTTGACGCTACGACAACTATCTAAATCGCGTCATGTGATTCAATTACAAATGGGTTGCGTATGACAAGCCTTTTCATTATAAGACAATAAGTTTAAGAAATCAATAATTTATTTTGTATGGAACATTCGTGATGTGATTTTGAGGGCGTGTTTGGTATGGTTAGTATTGAGGGTTTAAATGTGATGGGTTGTTATATTAATTGTGTTATTCTTTGATATATGTATAATATGTGTATTGTTTAGAGTTTTTACGGCGGGAAAAATGTTTTCCGGTACAGATAATGATGTAGGTACAGAATATTAATTGCGCAAGTGAGTACGAAAGTCTAGCTGGTTACTATTGCCAGAAATGCTATATTAATAACTATTTTTCCTATTTTTTTTTCGCCTTTCATGAAAATAAAAACGTATTTAAAAGAACAGACAGACAAGGCAACTTAAATATAATGGGTCCTCAGTTACTTACGTTTAAATATTTTGAAAGTAACTTATTTATTTCAAAATCACAGATATACATTTTAAATTTATTTATTTCTAAACTTATATCATGTAGATTTATTTATAATGATTAGACGCAAATAATGGAATGGCAAAAAAGCCACCAGATCCAATAGGGCATTTGTGTATAAAAATCGGGCGCCATCCACTGAAGGGTGACTGGAAGATTTCTAACTTTACCGGGGGAAATTGGCTAAAAAATTCCTTAGCAAAATAAAATCGAAGAGCAACTTCCGAAAGTTATCGAAGTTTCCAACAATCCATTACACCGAGTTTCGCAAAAAATTGACTTGGAACTTATTATTTTGAGTGAAAACATCTTCGAGTTTCGTCGCCTGCGGCCTCCCCGGCGAGACACCCCCTCACATTCGTTCTTAAGTCACACTAGACATATTAAATGTACCTACCTTATCATATATCATGTCAATCTTTCCCTTCGGAGACATCAAAAAATGAAATGCACAGTTCCATTTTATGATAAACTTTGTATTCCTTTTTTTAGTGTTCAAAGATAGGAATGTGTTACGATTTGCAACTAAGTTTTTATATATGCAACATAGTAAAAACACACATCGTATTGTATTTTGCGCCTATTTTGCTTATTAACTCGTAACTTTATACGTACTCGATTATTAAATCGTAACTTTTTGAAAATATTATTTTCCTGAAATAGGTATTAATCGCAGCACTAATGCAATCAAACATCGTAACTTATAGAAAATAGAGTTTTCCTGAAGTGTATGATTTTAGATGATTTTTCTTCCTGAAGTAGGTATTCATCGCATCGAACGAACGAAGACAACCCGAATGCAATCAACCCTTTCCTAACCACAAGTTTAATGAATATATTTTTTAATAAAGTGACGTCTCCATATCTACACCTATTTTCTATACTCCGCACCATCTATATAGTTTCTATATTCTACCTACGTGACATATGTACACAGAGAGAATTACTCAATTCGATGTAGCAATACCAACATTGTTCAGCAGCTATATCAGATTCGTTCCACATCATCATCCGACACACATTTGACAGCTGAAATGGCAATGGCTATCATTTTCCAATCATGATACGGATGATCCTTGAGAGCGTTTTCAAAACAAGCAACTGCGCAACTGTGATTTTGGATTTACAGACATAAAGTTAGTTATTCTTATATTCGATATGGTCAAATCCAGTAAGGAAAAGTTATGTTAAGACTAAGCAAGAATAGGTAAAAGTAGGTAGGTAGGTAGGTATATCTTTTATCTTGCTTGGGAATAAAACCAGTATTGCTTCTATAAGACAAGTTGTTATGATGTTGCAAACGAAGCAGGAAAGGGATGAAATACTTATTAAAAAAAATACAAACTTTTTTAATACAATGAGTAACGATTCAAAGGGAGAGTAAACAGATATACATAATTAAATGCCGCTTTCTACACTTATATTCCCACAGTAGTATTTTCTCCTATGTCGAGGGTAACATATATGTATATTGCTCAAATCTAGGACAGAAATCTAAATTCATTATTCAGATATTTGTGTGGGTGGGAATCGAACCTGGTACCCATTGCGTGTCAAACCGGTATAGTGACCGCTGCACCACGCAGTCCGTCATAATTGGTTCAGGTTTGAAAACAAAAAAAAATGAAGGGAAAATCAGCCCAAAATAGCCTATCACCTGTACGAGTTACCCGGATGGTTCCACAACTATTAGCGCACCTAACAACCGAACTAAACTAACTTTAGCACTAAAAACCACTTTCAGAGGCGAGCGAGCTAAACAGCAAACAAAGCTGGTGGCGGCGGGCGGCGGCGTCCGGTCCACCACAAAGGCTTTGTGCCTCACTGACACGCTTTTTGCGTCTCCCGCTATCGCCCGATGACGTATAGATCGATAAGCCTCCCACTCGACGGGAATGCTCCATTGTATTATGACACTACACTGTCTGAGATGTGGAAAGCGGTGCCCTAAAATGTGACACGGCACGTGATGCGATGGACGTGACGTCACGTCTACGACACTATCAGAATACCTACTTATCGTACGCACCGTAGTGACATGTTATTGTTGCTATATTTATCCTAGTTTGTTGTTGGCAATTATTTTACTGGATAACCTTTTACGACAATATTCTTGTCTACTGATAGTTCATTGTCTTTTACTCGTAGTTCACCGTTTCTATGACCTCACATCTTATAAAAGGAATAATTCAGTAAACTTATATATACAGTTATCTATTTTATAGATAAGTATGTGAAAGGGCTTGGTATATGATAATGAATGAGAAATGCACGAATACACGGTGGTGTGGAAAGCGGTGCCCTAATCGGTGACGTCACGTCTCTCTCATCTCATCTCAGAATACGTACGCATAGTAACATGTGACTGTTATATTTATCGTAGTTTGCGTTTGGTAATTCTTTGGCTAAATTAAATAACCTTTTGTTTCGGACAATAATCGTGTCTACTGATAGTTCATTGTCTTCATAGTTCACCGTTCACGTGACCTCACATCTTAAAAAAAAATAATTCAGTAAACATCTATTTATATGAATAAGTGTAAAAGCGCTCAAGATATAGTGACTAGTAAAATGCATGGAGATTATTTTAAACAAAAATAAAATGAAAGAAAATATTATTAATTGAAGTCGCTTCGAATTCAGACAAAAAGATCACATATTGTGATCGTTTTGACGGAAATAATAATATAAATATAATTTGTATTGCATATAACGCGATTTAGTGAACTCCTCTATTATATATCATCCACCATTTCTGTTCAAGACATTTCAAAGTCACAAATAGTATTTTTGATATCAAATTGAGTATCTATATTCTATTTTAAACATAGATACCATTGAAAGTCATTAACAAATATTTCAAGGACTACCATCACGTGCAAGTTTACTCAAATACGTCACAATAAAAAGGTTAACAGGAAGTTTATGAACGCTTCAAACTCGTCCCTGATGTTTCTATGTACTGTAATACGTCTTAGATGATGGAAAATTTGCCCGAAATGAAACGTGTCACGTGATAGTAACGGAGTCTCGTGCGGATCACGTGACGTGACGTGATGTGACGTGACGCAACTCGGTTCGTTACGTCGGCGGTACGACTTGTGTCGCACGCACTTTATTTCTGACTTTGTTTGTTCGAATCTCCGAAGTTTTGGTTGTTTGATAATTCTTACTCAATAAAAATGTTAAGCGTAATAAAAATTCTATTTTTGGGACACTCCAGCCAGGTGGTTATGCTTAGCGTTAGGCAGAGGATTGCATTAGTAGACTAATATAAATACTTTCTGATGCATAGTATTCAAGAAATATATTAAAGAAATTGAAAGTCTTAGATGCATTGAGTTTAAGGCATAAATAAAAGATTTACACACTAGATTACATAAAGTAGAAATAACTCGTTATACTGTAACGACGCTACTGTGATTTGAACACTGTGGTAATGTAGGTTAACCTTTTTAAAAGCCCTGAAAGAGAGAACATCTGATCTGTAATAAGTAGAATTTTAATTCTATTTAAAGTAGACTACAGATGTTGGTGAGTAACAGTAGCCTCTTATCACTGAGACCATTGTTTTCAGAAAAAAGAAAATTATCATCAAGCTGACCTTTAAAACCGCTATCAGTTCCGTCACGTGCGTCACCAACATTACCTAATGTCCCGATTAACTCATAATAGCTCAACAGAAAGTTTATAAAGGTCTCCCACTCGTTAATGCTTTGTAATGTTAACAATAAGTCTGAGATGTGGAAAATGTTTACCTCAATGTGACGCGACACGTGATAGGCTTGACGTCACAATTTTAGTATGTTTTTTTATGACGAGGGGGAAATTTCAGAAGGTACCCGACGCCTTGGGAGCGACGCCAAGTTATGTGGGATTTTTAGCGTACTAAAAGCCCCGGTGGCTGTCCTTAGCGCTCGAGAGTGGAGGACTCCGGGAACTCTATTGGCCCTCCACCGAAGTTCTATAAGCGCGATGCCTATTTCGGGCTTTCTGGCCACACGTACCGCCGTCCATCCCGGGGTCGCTGGCCGGACGGTTCGAGCTCCCCGTAACTCTTTCCGCCCGTAAACCTGGAAGCCCCTCTTTTAGTCAACTCTTACGACAGGCAGGGAATACTGTAGCTCTATTCTGGCCCCGGAACTACGGGGACAGCCATTTTAGCACCTACTGTTTGTAGTCCTTTAGTAAGTAAGTAGGTATAAATGGCGAACATGTAGCATAGGATTGGATTATGAATGAAAGTAAATTATTTTAATATAGAAGCAGTGGATACCGTGCAGTCCATGGTAAGTCCATGGTAAGTGGTCATAGTTGTCCATGACGTCTGTAATGATTCCCGAATATGAAAGTCTTCTCTAAAATCGGCTCCTAGTGTGATGATATGACTATGGTGACTTTGATGACTATGGTGGAACACCTTATTCATTTCTGGTACCATACCATTCATACCTAAACACAGTGTTGTATTTTCTAAAAAATACAAATTTATGACATTAATTAACTTTCTTTTATGATGAATAATATTAAGTTATCTAACGTTACTTTAGATTTGATCTTATTTTTAATGTAGTAAAAATAATGTATATATACATGTAACGTAAAAATAAAAAAATACAAAATATATGTGGGCGGAAACAATTGCGACACAGTGTTTTAATATTGATGATGTTTATGAATAAAACAATTTGTAACGTATTAACGTATTAAGTTCAATAAAAATATTTAAATAACGATAGTACGATGGTTATACTTCCGCGATATAACCACAACTACCTGCCCACTCTACCTTAGACAAAATACCAAGTCTGGTCTTGAAACTGACTGACATACCTAACCTGAGCTAGCAACAAAACTTATCGCGTGAGCGGTAATGAATCGAGGAAGTCCGAGCGTGGCGTGTGACACCTGAATTGCAGTTTAGATTAATTCGTGACTTGGTTATTAGAGCCACGATAAATTTACGTCAACCAAACAAGCGTTATTTGATTAAAGTTTAAAGGCCCATCTATATTGCTATCCTGTATTTAATTGACTATGTTGGTTGTAGCAATTCCTTTACATGTAGTTCCTAGTGCCTACATATATTTTTACAGTTTTTATTCGAAACCTTGAGTGGGAGGAGTTCACTAATCTATGTACACATCGAAAAAATAATTTTCTTCTTAGAAGTAGTAAAAGCTACTTCTATAATAAAATATAATAAATATTATTTCTGTTTATGTCCTTATATTTCTTCTTATATAGTAGTTCTAGTTTACTTTAGAAATATTTTACCTGATTTTGTCTTTCAATCCAATGTCATTCGTACCAATTCATCTACAAACCGTCCGTTGAACTTATTTCAAAGCGACTCATGTTACCCTGAAATTCTTAAAAAGCCCCCCGATAAGGAAGTGTGGCGAGTGAAATTTTCCACATTTGCTCATCACGACGATCTTGCCATGCTGAGAGCAAAGTTAAGTAGATACCTCAGAACATTGAAAGTTCAGACAGCGCTTCCATTTATTTAGAACATAGATATAAAACATTTCAAAGGTGGTAGAACCCGTTGTGGTTCGACTACGGAGTCATCACTAATACACTTTTCTGTTCTCTGGTTGAAATGATGTGGTAAGGTTGACATTCTTATTCGAGGTGGTTTCACTTAGTCCTCAAGGGTAGCAACGCATCTGTGGCCGACCTCAGGTAGGACTTTAATCTTATCTATGGCTGATTACAGATGTCTATCCGCGGCATTGGACACTTACCATGTGGGCTGTATGCTCCTTTGCTTATTCCATCGTATAAGAAATGTAGTACGAATATGTAGTTCTTTGGTGTCATTAGCGTATGGTCGCCCGCCCATGGACGTCTATAATTAACTCTATATAGAACAAAAGTTCAACCTAAAGCCTATTACCAAGTTAGACAGAAAGATAACGCTAAGATATTCCCCTCATATGTAAGTAAATTTGCAGTTTGTGGCGCTTTTGCGCTTCCACCAAAATGCAAGAATTGTTTCACGTTAGGAAGGGATGTTGCGGTGTCATCGATTTTTGTGACTTCTGACGGGCCAAACTCTAAATAATTATAAAATCCATCAGCCTAATTATATAAATAGGTACACTCGTGGATACCAGAAAGATCAAGTACTTAACTGCTTTCTGGTGACGCGTTGGACGTCCTCTGACCATCGTATACATACTTTTGCAAGTCAAAACACAATCATATCACTTACAGCCATTTTTCCTGCCCTAAGAACTCAAATTTCGAATAAAAAAGAAAACAAAAACGAAGCAATCGTCTTAAACGCTCATTCTGTACACTTAGCATGTTATGAAGCAAATACGTGCCGTACATATTTATGCCTGTGGTGGTGTCCAATTAACATAAATTAGTTGTTAGTGGCGCGTGAAGAACGTGAGTCACATGTCATCTGTATGTAGAGAATGTCCGTCTCATCTCACGAATAATATTCCACTTATAAACGATGACTTACTGTCCTGGGTTGGACAAAGGTGGACTACGCTTGTGACGTACTTGGTTATTATATACACATTTTTAATAGATTTTCGTCATTCGTAGCGAGATAAGCTTATAAGTGCTATGGACAGGTGGAAAAATAAGTGCAAATATCCAGGCACAGAGCTTGGACTCTAGATAAAGAGAATTCATCTGCGTGAGTCCAGTATTGGTTCCATTGCCCCATTTGGAGAAGATACAAAAGTATACACATATATAATAAATTTTCGTCACTCTCGGCTCGATAATCTTGTAAGTGCTATGGACAGATGGAAAAAGGAGTAAAAATATTCTGGAGCTTGGACCCTAGATAAAGATTCGTCTGCGTGAGTCCAGTATTGGTTCCATTGCCCAATTTGAAGAAGATACAAAAGTAGTCAACATATTGTCTCTGTTATGTGTCAATTATATTTTTTAATTTACAAGATTTCGTAGCTAGCTACGTCCAACTTCAATCCCGTATGTATTTATATAATTGTAGATTTCATTGAATATTCATATTATCTAAAATTATGTAATAGGAACGTATATGTCTTGACAGAACCTACTGGAGTAACTTAAGACGTGTGTGACAATATGCTTGTGTGTGTTAGGGAGGCTACACGCACAGGCGGCCCCTCGTAGCACTACCTACGTAATATAATGGAGACATCGTTCCCTAAATGCACTGAATCGAGATCAGGTACCATTGGGTAGATTTGAGTAGTTTCATGTACGGACGGCAATTTAGTTTATTACGGCACATCGGTCAAAAAGACCCTTAAGTTTGGATTCTTAGATTAAAATGTGTTTCGACTTTGTATGTAGCGAGGTATTTTAAGAGCAATTTTATCTACTTTATAAAAGAGAGATTACTGAAGTATTTACTGAATTAGGCTTATTTGATGTGTTTAAGAAAATAACGTTTTACGGGCTTTAAACAGTTTATTAAGATATGTAAATGCTTCATGCACTGCCTTCAGTTTTCCTTCCATGTTTTTCTTCACGATTCCAGCAAATGATAATTAAAAATCTTCTAAAATGACAGGTGCATGCTTACAATTTGACGCCGAGTTTCTAACCACTAGGCTATCACTTCAGTCAAAAACTCGTCAAACAAAAGAGTCGTAAATTTACTAGCGACATTGTATACCAGTCATAAGCTTCAGTTACAAAAATAAATTCTTCTTCTTCAAAAATTCTTCTTCTTCAGTTACAAAAATAAATCTTCACGTTTTACATTATAAAACACCATCTACAGTATTTTATTATGAACAGCGCCATTGTAATGTAAGGTAGCAATATTGCAGCCTGAATACTTCGATCTCCTATAAGACCTCTTGAGTCATCTTATCTGCCAATATAATAGCAAAAACAGGTCCATCTCTATTTCTCATTTAAGATGGTCTTGAGACGATTGTTTCGTATGAAACTGCTTGGAAGTAATTATTGTGTATACATCGGGTCTTATGACAATAAGAATTGTAAGGAGAAGGTGGTAGTACCTACTCTTCTTTGCACTTCCATTTTACATAATAATCGAACTTATGCATATCGTATTTTGAGGATAGTTATAAATGTTCATATGTGATAGTGACCAATTAACGAGGTTTTCTGCACGCTGGATAGCTACATCTATTTCTAGAAAAATAATAACCCGCCATGTTACACTTACCATGTGTAATTAACTCATACTAGATTTATTTTTAAATATCAACAATGTTATTTATAGTAATTACATAAATTGTTGAATACGAATAACAAATATCAAAGTTACACAACAATTACCGCTTACATTTCTATCTAAAGAGGCCATAGAATAATGAGAACCCGCTGCCTACGTACGCAAATACGGAGACAAACTAAATCTTTCATTGATTACACACTCGAGGGACCCCACGGCTGAAAGGGTTCGCTTAAATTATCAAACAGAAGCCACTTGAAAACTGCAATGACACATGTTACATTTTGGTCGTGTTATTGCGCAGTCGGCCGACCAGTTGCAAGACTTGTACGATTCCGATCCAGAACGAATCCACTTCCCTTTCATAGTTTACGTGCAGCGAAATCTCCACATGCACGATATTGTAATCACGAGACAAAACCTACTTGAAAGTAACCGAACAAGAGTGGAAATCGAAACAAAATTCCATAACTCATTTTCAATCGACGGCGTCGACATCACTCGACACGCAAACTCTAGGACGCACGCAAAACGAACATTTTTCCGAACGGAACGCCCTCTCGACGCAAAACTCTATAAAAACGTCGAAAAAAAATAACAGTAACATGGCGTATAATGACAGCTGGTCCACTTGAGAACAAAAGGGGAGAGCCGAGCCTCGTCGAGAAAAAAATACACGAAGAGTTAAAACAACTGCGCGTGCGAGAGCCCGCGGCCCGGCGGCGACTGTCCGCTAATAAATTTGCAATCGCGTTCGATTCGAGCCGACGACAGTGGCGTGTAAATACACGCGAGCTCCTCGGCACTCGTGGACCCGAACTCGCACTGCGGAGCAACCCACATTCAACACAACGCTACCCTCGACCTGAAATTAGGTAGCAGCGTTGAGAAAACTCGTTACGAATATTGCTATATACGTCTCGGGGAGAATAGCACCGCATTCGAGTTTAAAATGCGAATAATAATCGCGCCATTCATAAAAATCCCGTGCGCGGAATGCAAGGAGAGGCCGTGTTTTACACGTTATAATTTTGCGCCGAAAGCAGGCCTGCGACTACAGGCAGGCGGTTGTTTTGTGCTGAGTGTAGGCTCGGTTCAAATGCCGCGCACGGCCCATTAGTTGATGAGCGCACGTGTATACCCGCCCTACGCCAGACGCGCACCGAGCACGAGTCGGGAAAGAGTAACAATTTTCAGCTGGAATATGAAAATGTTTTGTAGCTTTCTGTAAAAAATATGTTTACTTAAAGCACCATTTTCACGCACAATAAGTTTTCCCAGAACATTTTGACCATACAGGCTCATACAACACACGTAAGTAGGCAACGTACGCTCATTGTGTAATTATACTTTGTGGATTTTATGAAGATGGTTGAACAAAACTTTTAGTAGGGGCACGAACTTGAATAAAAACGTATAGCATGCGGCTGATGTGAAATATTAATCATTAAAAGTGTTTTAGTGAAATTTAACACAAATGTGGCTTTTATGTTTACTGGCTTATTATTTTTGAGGTCTCGTGAGATATTATCACCACCTCCATATTCATTTCGAACAAGCGTCGGTTTAATAACCCTTCTCTACAATCCGTCCTATTTAATCTGAAACTTATCAATTTATCTAACTGTCGATGCCCGCTTTGATCTACATGGCTTCATCTAGAAACGAACTTAGGGGACTATTTTTGAACATGATTACATTTAATGCGATAGAGCGACCGATTCGTTTGCGGATTAATTGCACTTACCAATCTTCGCAATCTTGATGACTGATATAAAAATGGTAGTTAGGCAGCAATTTGCGAGAGTTAAAATGAAAATCCAGCCCTATTTCCCAACACCTTCGATGAAATGAAATCACAAGTTCTGCAAAAAAAGAAATGCTAAAACCGAACATTGAATCTCAGTCCGAACGTGAAAGTTTGGGCGCGAAACAGCCGCAGTGCTCGAAACGCTCGAATATCGATCACTCCGCCTCAGGTAGTTAAGCGTCATATCGAGTGATACCCGTTCGGCCCCTCGATGTGTGTTTTATATGAATTAATTCCTCGGCTGACGGAACCCGAAAGCGTTTTACTCACGGGCCAGATGGCGCACGGACAGATCAATTTGATGATTGCAAAAAAAATGGCTCGGACTGTTTGATGTTGTTCGGCTTCGCGATACTGCTTCTTTCAGCCGTGTTCTTTTTCGAATTATGTTAGTTTTGCGTACTTCCTCATAACTGTAACGTTTGATACTGATAGGGGTTTCACTTTCAGTGGCACGATCTATTGTGTGGCTTGTTCAATCCTCTTTCAGCGGTTACATGATGACGGTATCGGAAGGAGAAAGATAGTAAGCGGGAGGGAATGAGGAAATAAAGGGACATTCGTAATGACATTGATTTGTAATTGGCTTCACATATTAGTTTATCTAACTTTATTTTAATGCTCTAATATTATGTGGACTATTTGCTGCTATTTCAATGCTGAATTTTTTGCTACTTAATTATTACTATCATTCTTCTCATCACACCTGTGAGTTGGTACCCATTTCTAGGTGTCCTTTCTTCGCTTCTTATAACATTTACGAAAAGAGAGAAAGAATCCAAAACCGACACCACACGGCACAAGCGGTATTGTACTAGGTACCTGTGTATCAATTTGATGATCGTGATAAAGTTGTCATAGAGTTGATTGTTGAGTTCACTTCGACTTACTCATGAAGGGGCGACAATGAATGTGACCAATCTTAGATCAAATTTATATCTGTAAAAAATGTTAATTTTTCCAACTTAACTACCTTATCAAAAAGTAACTTAGAAAATGTTTTTTATACATTTTTGTTGGTCTAATTATATTCTTGTTATTCATAGTAACAAGCAGAGGTACAAACAAGCTCCTCCGATAATTTTCTCTTATACCTTTAATCTTTAATGTACGATAGTTTTAACATAAGGAACTCGGACTATTTAGGACGTGTTGCAGGTGTCTATGAACCCAAATTTTAGGCGAGTAATAAGCTCCTTCCATTACAATCAATTTCCATTACATAAAAAGTATTTCAAAATGTTTGTTCAAAATAAATTGGTAAAAAATATGTATCACCTCTGTTTTTCGTTTTCTCCTTGATTCTCGTTTTCAAATGCAGTTATTTTTGCATTTAGCATGAAAACCATCAAATCTGAGCGATTTATGCAACAGCGGTCGGGGTGGTACAAGATAACGCTTATTAAACACGTCGCTCAGTGCTGACAGTATCTACCCCCGATCTACCCTTGTTCTGGCCGAAATAGAAAAATGTTCAGATGTCATTACACTTGTTTAAGCAGGAGACGCTTAGACAAAGCTTAATGCGGGTGTGTTAGTCAAAATGTAATTTATAAAAAAAGGATTTCTAAGGTTAATGATGTAAGTAGTAGGTACGTTACTTAAGTGTTTTATGCTTGCAAGGTATGTAGAGTCCCGGGTTCAATTTTTTTAACCAGACATTAATGCATTATGAGAGCAGTGTGTAAAAATGCATCAGCTCCATGGACTTGAGCATTCCAGAACCCTTATAGTAAAGAGATAAAAACATGGTGACCCATGGATCACGCGAACTTAAAATGAGAGAAGTTTGAGATTTTTTTTATTAAAGAGTCCTCTGGAGCACAGGTTTCCTCACAATATTTTCCTACAGGGATTATAACTTACACCTATTGATATTCCTTATTAGATATACTGTCAAACAGTGATCGTCAATATACTCCTCAGGACTCTTATAATAAATCGTTAATAAAATAACTATTCGCGTTCCTAGCTTAATAAAAAGTCTCACCATTCTAGTTAATCTTTCCTCCAGTAAATAATAAGCAGCGTATCAAAGTGATCTCCCTGAACCCCAAGATCAGATATCAGCCCGCGACGTGCCCTGAATTAATCCCTCCGTATAACATCACAATACGCTATCATAAATACAGACTTACATAGTTGTGGGTACCAGTTCTAGTGCTTATTTGATGGAAATCATTAGTTTTCAGATCGTATTCGAGTGATGAAGTTTTTGTGAACACAGTTCATCATAAGATGTCAATTTTCTTTCTAAACGTAGGTTGTCTGACTGAGATCTGTGATTAAGGTAAAAGGCCGCTAATTTAATATCAAGATGTGATTTTTATTTTTGGTTTAACAAAAAAAGTTAAAGCAAAATTGCTTCCTTGATAAGTTAATAAAAACTTTCCTAATGAACTTACAATACATTTAAATTTAGGTATCTAAACTGAAATTTAATATTGACTAAACATGTTATATTGCGATATAACTAACAAGCACAAAGTAACATTAGATTTCCTAATTAAGAAGCTTTAGTTTACCTATTATAAACTTGTGTTAACAATTCTAAGTTTTTGGTTTAATTTATTTTCTGCCTTTGCGTGCAATTTATGAATATACAATTGTATACTTTTTGATTTACCTAAACAGTACTTTAATAATATGATAAGATAAAAAAATAATTGCCTAGTTACCAAGTGGATGAACTACATGATAAAATGTCATTAAATCTGGAATTTGTGTTACAAATACTTGGACATTTCTTATAATAAATGTACTCGTAAATAAATCATAACTAACTGCAAGTGTCATTGAAATCACGTTTCACAAGCAACAAGGCGGGAGGACGCCGGGGACAATCGAAAGCCCCGATGAAAGTCGCTAAGAGATACGATAACATCGCACTCTCGATAGCATGCGACCACTGCCCCTATCGCCCCCATCGACTCACCAATAATGAGTGTACAAATCGTGACGGAAATTGAAAGAAAAAACTTCCCAAGCGACAGATCTTATCGACCTTCCTAAACGCTCTCGTAAAAATATTAATAAAACATAACTTTTTTCACCCAAACCCACATTAAACTCCGATTCCCGTAGGAATTTATTGACAATTACGCGTCAATAAGAGGCAATAAACGCACAATGCGGCGATGTCCACCGATTTGAATGTCAATTGTATACAATTGTGTAATACTGTTTTCGTGGAGGCTCATTTTGATTGTGATACTAACACAATTATAAGTTGACTTTTGGTCATTCGGATTCTTTGTGTCGCTTATTATTGTGATAAACATGACATTCGGTATTGTTAATCCATTAAACTTCGTAACTGTAGCTTCCGATATTGATACATAGGTATTAAGGAATGTTGTTACACTAGAAGTTACAGTAATTAATATTTAATAGTGAATGTTATTATATCTTTTGTATTAGTGTCAAATCATTGATAACAGAAATATTTTGTGTTAATTTAAATAAAATCTTAGAAGTTAGAACAAGACCAGAAAGCAAATCCGATGCAAAACAATAAATTAAGACGAGGCTGCGAGTGTCGCGTACAAACCGCTAATAAGACGGATTCGCTTAACCTTATCTCCAATTGAGGAAATCTAAAAAACGGCAGAGGAGCGAGGAGGAGGGAACGAGGGGGGGACAAGAACAAGAGCCGTCAGTGAAATAGAGATAGATGAACAGTGGGAAATGAAATTCTTTGTGGCATCGCGGTCCCGCAAAAAATGCACAGATTAGATTTTTCCCCTCGCCGAGGGCCGAGGGTAGAGGCAATGATTTTTTACAACGCTTCCAAGCTATATATAGCAGTTTTAGTGCCGGGATTTGCTGTTACTGCCCTCTGTTTGAGAATTTTAATTTCCTTCATTTGAGATGTTTGCGACGCGCTTCAAGTTACATCTACGACGTTATTATTCAACAAGATACGAACATTATTCAAATTAAATTTTGCTTTTGCGATTATTATCTTGTTAGATATTTGTGACATTTTTCTTAAGAGTCATGAACGTAAGATATTGTCAGACACTTTAAACAAAAATAATAATATTATTCAGACTATTGCAACGTTTGGATCGTCTGAGATAAAACTGAAAATTCTTCTTCATTTGTTGAATGTTTTGAAGTGAAACCAAAAAACCACAAACAAAGCCGCCGACGAAAGCACACATCCCACTTGAGGCTTACAGTGCTAATGTCGGCGGGTCACAAAATTACTTCGCATGATAGGCGTGCTTATGTCTCGCGGATTACGGACCCTCCGTAAAAAACAAGAGGGATCGGGAATGTCTCCAATGATTCTGTACATCTGTTGTGGAACGCAAGGAGAGATTGAAAATCTTCATTAGAAAGTTGACAACCATTCTTTCCCCGGATTTTATTAAACAAGCCTTCATCACATAGGATAGTTGTACTTTAATTTAGTATTAATAATGTTGACTGTTTAATTGTAAAATTTCTTGGTCATCATTTATGAAAGGTTATTAATAACCCTTTCCATAATTAGTCAAGTAACTACAAAACGAAACATAACACCTATATTTAGATTTGATTATTTAAGCATTTGCGCTTTTAAATTGCTTTTCTTAGGCATGATATTAGCATTAGTTTTACCTTTAGTCGCCTTTAATATTTTTTTAACTTAGGTACTTTTTTAGGTAGGTATATTTATTGACTTTAAAAAGCCAAGGGTTAAAATGCATGTTAAGTTTCCATTAACATAATTTTGCAATTGAAACACTAAAACAGTCACACCATCAATCAATTTCACGGAGAAAGAAAAATAGAAGAAAAATCACACTAAATAAGAAACCTTTTAGTTCCTTTTATGTGCATCCAATATTGCCAGATTAATCGGTATCCAAACAAAAATCTAAGCCGAGTACTAGCTATACAAATCGTAATAAAACTAATCTATTTGGTCATTTTTTAGCTATCGTTGTACGGGTTTGTATTGGATCGATATAATCCCGCCTTGGTGTGTCATTTGGAGCATAATAAAGCCTCGAATCCACACAAGTGTCTCAACAATTTGTTTGCCCACTTCAAAGCAGTTTTGTTCGAACTGAGGCGAATTAGGCTTCTGATCGAGGGGTGATTTTGTATTAATTATTACGTAAAAGTTGTAATACTTTTACTTTCATGTTACGAGTATTATAGGTTTTTTGTTATGGAGCACTTATTGGTCAGTGTCTGTAAATTGGACCTACTAGTCCTAATACATATTTGCTATCACATTGTTAGTAGGACAAGAGAACTATTTTTTGTAACATCAGATATTTTGTACCTATCCTATGCAAATAAACTATTATTATTAGGTACATTACTTTTGAGATGTAGGTTAGGGGTCGATTGCAGGTTAGAATCTTAGGCTTCATTTGAACTTTTAATTCACGAAGAAAGGAAT
Organism: Urbanus proteus proteus; assembly: GCA_018251915.1. Taxonomy (NCBI): domain Eukaryota; kingdom Metazoa; phylum Arthropoda; class Insecta; order Lepidoptera; family Hesperiidae; genus Urbanus; species Urbanus proteus. The sequence continues at coordinate 11,121 of DWPV01000491.1, read as the reverse complement.
ACACACGTGATAATAATTAAGTATTATATCTTTAACAGGGAATAAAAATAATGAGAAAAGCTCCATTGCCATAAAATTTCTTAAAGTTGTCAAAATTTGAGCAACATGGTGAAGTATGGCATAAATAAATCCTTTACAATATCAGAGACGGCCCGTGCCCAGCAGTCGAATAGCAATGTACTGATGATAAAAAGATTTATTTAAAATGTATTGTATTAATGAATATAATGTAAGAATTTTATACAACTGTCGTAGTATTCAGATTGCTTAAAACTATTTACAGAATTTATTCAACGAGGAATGACCCAAATATCAAACAAAGTGCATAATTATATTTTTCAATTTAAAATTTGTGAAGTTAAATTTTGTTGTTTTTTTGGTTGTACGGTATTTAGACTATAAATTAGCTCATTAAGCGCAGACAAGTTGTTCGCCAGAGGGAGGAAATGGGAAAAGGGATCGTTTCCCGAAACTAATTGCCAAACACGATAATTAAAAAACACATTTCTCCGTTCACGAACGGAGAAATAAAGAAAATGCAAAGTGTTCACCCGTAATTTCCATGATAAAACTTCTCTTTTCGTATCGCCCAAAATAACCATTGTCTCGTGAGCGTTCCGTCGCTTTTTTTTGACGTGTCTCATTTTCATTTTTATCTTAGATGTCGAGGTTTTTAATAAGATATGCAAATTCCTGTCACGCGGGGTTCTGTCTCGTCAAACGTGGTGTTGATAAAATCCAAAATTTTTGACTTATTTTTAATTTACTCCGTATCAAAGGAAATGTATACCTATAGGCACGTACGTTGTGTTATTGACGAGGGCTGAGAGTCGCCGGTATTATTTTTCGATGTTTTTCGTTCCGTAGATATCAAAAGATTTAATTTTGAAGATTTTTGTGTTTTAACTTTGACGATAAAAATAAGAACAAAAATCAAAGTGAATAGCAAACTACATTAACAAAACAGTTTGGAAGAACTTTAATTTGTTCGTTTTAAATGACAACTAAAATATTATAAGCAAAGTTAATATTTTCAATAAAATAAATACTGCAAAGGTAAACTCAAAAACAATCAAAGTCAGAAGTGAATACTGGATGATTAAAACTTTATTTTCAAAAAGCAAATAATAAGGATCGCAGCCTCTTCTCATAAAAGATTCGGTTACGGTCAGCCGGCTCTAGACAACCGAAAGGCAATGAAACAGAAAATTATAAGCCTAGCCTTCTAGAACCAACTTGTATTCTTATTTTTAATAATTAACCGAGAAATACTAATTGAAACACTTGAAAGGCATGAGAAAAATATTTTATATCTATTGTTACCTTATCTTACCTAACAGCTATTTTGAAGTAGAGAAATAATGTAAAATATAAATAATAATTTTATAAATATAAATAATTTTGATTTAAAAAGTACTAAGTAATCGATTGCTTCTCTTTCATCAACCAGCATTTGTGTACCTCATGTACTGGATAGGTACCTACTCATATTTTTTAAGATATTATACTCATATTATAGCATTTTTAAATAAAATTGTTTGCAAAAAAAAATATTTATTTATATTTTTTAATAGATTTTGACCCCATTCAAGCCTTCATTAAACCTCTGTCATTTCCAGCTCACTCTTATCAATCCGGTGCATAGTTAGGGCTCTTAAGGAGATCACATGAGTGTAGTCGCTATAGAAATTCCCGCTTTATAAGCGCAAGGAGCTATTGAACGGTAGTGGGTTACGATTTTATCAGCGAATACTCAATATTTTTTATAATCCCCGAATCGAATTTATAGATTTGATGTTGATTTATCATACAAGCTTATATATTTTTTATATTGCATGTAGCTCAATACCAACATGTAAATGTTAAGTGAAGTTATTTAGTCGAAGTCTGCAAAATGGGCTATGCATCTCTTAAACCTTTTAAGATCCTTACACATGTTAATCATAAAGACATAAGTTACAAAATAAATTATGGTAACGTTAACAAAGTAATGTAAATAAATAAATCTACTACATACTAAAAATACAATTACTACCACAGTAAATTTCTTAGGATTGTAGATACCCTTCTACATTTCCTTATTACAATATCTATATGCAAATGAAGTAATTATACCAGTTAAAGGTCGAGCAATATTTACAGTTAAAATTATGCAAACAACGATTTGATGTCATCAACAAATTAAATCTGCCGTTAAGCGCGGCGTATTAAAAGTCAAATCACCCCTATAAGGGGTGGTTGAGTAAATAAATAAGTAGCCCGAATATGGTGGGAGCATAATAACAGACGGCAAACAGCATCAGAAGCCTGAGATAAAATCGTATTGCGTTGTCAAAAATAAATGAATCCGAGGATTAGTCGGGGACACGGGCAGCGACGCAATATTGTCGGTTGGCGCCCAACGTGGGGTAGTAATAAGCCGCTCAGGGCTCTACTCGGATACTTCGCTCTCTCGCTTTGTGCAATTATTGTGACATGTTAGAAAACGCAATATCTACGTCTGCTAAGAATATACTTACCTATATTATACTTTTCATATACCTATTCCACGATATATTTTAGATGCTATAAATTAATTACATGTGTATTTATTTTCTAGCCTATTTGTTATTATATATCCATCTTTTAAGCTACCCGTGATTGCGTTTGGCTCTTTTTTAAAAACTAGTAAATTTCAATTTTGTTTCCTTTGCGGACCCATATCCATGTGATTTATTGTTAGGTACTAGATGGCTATATATTATATCTTCATTTTTTTAATTTTCTTTTACAGGCGTGAATAAATGCCATAGTTCATTAAAACAAGGGAATCATTAAAAAAGCTTTTGATCTGCACTATATTATCTTTTAGTATTAAAACCTCTATTAAAACACTTTTAACGGTACTAGACCCATTACAAGTTAAAGTTTAATTCTTAATTTTAAAGCTTTAAAATGTATTGGTGTAGAGCTATCAGCGGTATCAGATAATCTAGATGCCTTTGTCGGTATCGGCGGCAAGTGAGCGGGCGAGATAAACTCCGCGCGATTTCGCCGCAAAGAGAGGGCTCAACGAGCACTATCCGAGTTTTATTCCGATCGAACTTACCTCGCCATGGAATACGAGTGCCGGCACCTGTGCATATCTTATTATGGGAAACGCTTTTCATGATGTTTTATATGGAGCTGAGTGTTCCTTTATTGGGCTTTGTAATTGGCCCGGCTCCTTAAGTCTTCTTTAGTTTTGGTTACTATCTTAAGAAGTCTGATACCGTTTAATATTTATTTGTTCTGTCTGGATTATCATTCTTAGATTCTTACGTAAGTAAATTGACCGAGAAATATTAATTCTGCAGAAATCTCTAAGAGTAGGTACTTTTCAATTTCATTGCTGAATAAAATTACCTCCTACGCTATATCCTACTAAATTTGGAGTAAACTACTACTACTAAAAACCTTCAAAGCAGTTAATTTACTCTGATTTTTAATATGCTTCTGGCTCTCTCTTTATATCTTCTGGCCCATAAGGTAATTTATACAATTTTCTTAATTCACCTTCCATCATTCCGTTTTGATTGTCAGTTTTAAAATCGTATGATTAACATTTACTACTACCTATAATTTGTTTACAAAGTTGATAGATCTTATGAACAAGAGGATGAAGTAAACTGTAGTATCTTTTAAAAGTTTTATTTCCAGTTTCTTTGGCAGCAAGTGAGCGAGAGAGATAAACTCCGAGCGATTTCATCGCAAAGTGAGAGCTCAACTATTTTTATTCCTATCGAACTTACAAGCCGTGGGAATACGATTGCCAACACCTGTACAGCTCTTATTATGGATGGAGTGGAACCCTAAGTCCTTCGTGTTATCTCGTTTAGTTTTCAACGATAGTTTAACACTTTTCAAAGATGGGTTTTTTGATTTCATAAATCTAAATTTTATATTTACTTATTATAAACTGAGACATGTCTACGGCCTTGACCAGTATGATCTAATTCGTAAACATGGCCTGGGTCTTTCAATTCTATAAAGAATGTTTTTTTACAATATCTATCTATTCCTCAAGATTAATTTTTATCGCCATTACAATGTAATTAGGTACAATAGTGCACATATTATGTGAAGTTAATAAGTAAAGTAGGTATCATATCGCTAAATTCCCCGATAAAATACCTATACCTACTTTCTCTTTTAAATTCCCTTAATAGAGTTAAAAATAACAGTAGCGCTTCGCATTATAATTATTCATTCAAAAGAAATGAACACAAAACCGACATTTATGTAATAAAATGAAAAGAGACATCAAGAACGACAAGGAATTGGAAAAGATCGCAATTTATCAATGGCGTGTCAAACAGTCGATCGGTTGGGCGTCATTTTTATCCTATTTGCGTATAAATAGTGGCGTCGCGTTCCGACTCGCCGCTAATGATACGGAAAATGACATCTTATTTCGACGCGTAAATCGAAGAAAAAATCGCTCATCTCTCGCCCGTTTGCATGAATATTTTATAGGCGCGTCAACAGCGAAATGACAGGTTTTATCGTTTGAAAATTCGACGAAAATTGCACGAAATGACGCGACGATATTTTTTATTTAGTGAGAACATCCTTCCGCCAATCAGGCGCGCTCATTGTGGCCTCACAATGAGTGCTCCCTCGGGACGTTTTGCGTAATTTTTATTTAACTGACGTGCGCAACAGTTTATTTGCGTGTTCAGCTTTGACATTAAACATTTGTAATGAAACAGTAGCACGTATGTAACATTCGTTTGAAATATTTTATCTCTCCCTCCGTTCTCAGTTTAGGTACGTGTAAACCCGCATTTTAAGAGGTAATTTAGTTGCCTTCGTAATAAATACCGATACCATAACGCAAAAGAAAATAAGTATCGAGTTCAAAGGTAATTTAATGAATTTAGATTTTATCGAATTGTTTTGAGCCTTTTCTAAGTTTGGTGGGCATGTACCATGCTTCGCAAAGTGACCTTAAAAACAGCATAAAACGGTTTATAACCTACGTAGAGAAATTTATTTAAATATATACCCATTAAGCTATCCACAAAGACGATAATTGGTATTTGGAATCAGCGGAGCATTTGTAACACAATCGAGCAGTCGGCTTGATGTCTCTGAACTGTCAAACAATGATTATAAATCGATTCTGCGACGAGCTTCACAACATCAAAGGTTTATTGAAATCCGACATAGCTGAAAGCAAATTGGCAGAATGGCGTAAATATCTTTATTAATCTATTTAATTGCTTATTAACGTCCTGACTTCGCTTACATGTGTATAGGCGTGAATTAATGAGAATCGCTCCGTGGCTTTGATCACGAGGGTGAAGTTTGACATGTGTTAACAACTTAACAAAATCTTACACGCAATTAAATTGTTAATATTGAAGCACTGTTTCGCTTTACGTAAACGGTATTGAGATAAGCGCCTAAACTTCAGATTTACCTATAAAGTTGAAGCGAAAACATCACAAATTCTTTACGCCTAGACGCTGATGCTATACTTCACCGTATCAGAAGTGCATCATAAACCCTGAAGATTGTCAGCGGTCGTTACGAAGTGATCCGCATAAGTCGGGACATATTTCGTAAATTTGTCCCAGTGGGGGAGGGGCGGAACACCTGCCGTAAAGATAAGCCTCTGATGTCGCGTAATATTCCCCTAAAATAACTTCTTACAGCCTCCGGTGCCATAGCGACGCTACCCTCTGCTTGTACGATCGGTTATTGGCATGCTCGGAGTATGTACGAGCGTTATGTAAAACAAGGCAATTGAGAAGCAAGACGCTTCCGTGGTAATCTTATCTGAACGGCGCGGCATAGTTTCGAAACCGGAGCCTCCCGGCAATATTGCGAATTAATTAAGGAAGTCATTACGCGCCGATAGCGCATTAGCCCCACGCATGTCGGGAAATTGCCGACACAAAGGATATTTCCTGCGTTTTCCTCGATTTAAAGCAATTCACGGATTTTGATTAAGCCCCCGCTGCTATAGCGAGATTATTCCCCTTTGAATGCAAAGAATGGTTTATTTCAGACACCGTGAAACTGAATTGTATTTCCTTATGCTATTGATTTTATGGGAATGCTCGTGTACGTGCTCAAACTGAAAGTGAAATTGAACTTTCTGTGAGTAGGTTTGCAGGCGTCTCGTGCAGATTTGTCCGGGCAAATCGTGTCGAGTGATGTATGGAGATATCATCCGGGTTTGACGTGCCACTTGACATAAATAAACCCTCCCTTTCTTATTTTAGTCTTTTTAGGTTCTCAAATGATTCGAATGTAGGGATATTATTTATATCGAAGTTACTATTGCTAGTAGACTGCAAACTTGTGAAAATTTATTGTTATGCCTACATCTATTTACAAGTGAGTTTTAATCTACAAATAAAAAAGTATTGCCTGCTATTTGTCTTAATGTTACAGATATTCCTATGCGTATTGACTCAATAACTCCTAAAATTTTAGCATTATATACGTCAGCAGAGTTTATATAAGGATCACAATGGCGTTGGCCAATAGAAACTATGTTCATTAGAGGTCTTGCGCGAAGCTTTCCGCATCGCAACTAACTTTAGATTGCCGTAATAATTATTTATTCCGCTCACTCGTATCCAACTGGGTAGGAACTATTCAACGAAGAAAGCTATTTCTCGCTGGTCAGATAAGACGTTTGATTCTCCCCATTTTCGCCCGGACTTTAATTATGGCCTCTGGTTTTGTGTAAAATAGTTGGCTGAGTAATTTAATCGAGATCAGTATTCGGGACGCGCAACGGGAGTCGGGAGCCAATGAACTAGAGCAGGAAAACTGAGCCAAATCAAGCACGCTATCATAATTGTTTACTGGAGCAAACTAGCTCTGGTAAGATAGGGAAAAATAAAAAGAAATCTGTCGTCTTATAGGTAATACATGAGTTAATAATGTTGGCGATTGGATATGTAAGCTACATTACATTAAGCATATTACTACATGTTAAAATAATGAAGAAGTAGGCACGATGGAAGCGTTTCCGCAGTCTTGTAAATAATAGATAAATAATCGCACACTGTACGTAGGTGAGAAACCAAAGGGCCTACTTTGGTTTCATCAGTGGGTGATAAATGAATTCCCCGTGCTTGTAAGGAGAAGACTAGATAGAAAATTATAGTGACCGATTTATCCTAGTAGGCTAAGTAAACCTATATGTAGATGAGGTAAAAAAGATTGAGCAAATATGTGAGGCGTTTAAACCTACTCCTATGTGTGTATCCCACACATTGGTTGAATATGTCTCTACCTATTGGATGCTTACTACATACTCCCGTACAAGGCACGTTACTAAGATGTAGTCGTAGAATTCTATATCAGGACCTCTATAGCCGTGGAACACAAAGCCATTATACTCATAAAGGATTATAGTTCTTTTCGCACTTTTCCCTAAATCAAAACTGCAAACGTGTTTTGTTTACCTACTCAACCGCCCCCTCATTTCTTCAGTCGTTGAACTGCATAACTATACGAAGCGCTCGAAACACCATATAACGCCGTAAAAAATAAGCGCACATCAGACTCAAGCATGTAATTCTAGCGCACTCTTCCGGCCCGAACAAAGGAGAGAGGGTAAGAACACGAGTTACTCGACACCCTGTACCTTACGCAGATTTGTTTCTCACCGTCTCCGGACTCTGTGCGCCAAAACAAACTTTCCCGAACACACATAAGCCCTCTTTTACCCTACACCGGATCCTCTCCATCAAACATTTCATAGCCGCAAGACGCAGGAAATTCGCGATAGTCAAATTGTAGTCTTACGGGGTGTGTTACCATTAAATTATTACATTTGCAACTGTGTTGCTGCCATATAAGGCACTATTTGCATTACGACAACAATGCGAAGGGTCCTTAGGATATGGCGAGTATGCCACATGAGGACTGCAAAAGAAAAATGTACCTTTAACGACGACTTGCGGATTCTGGGAGTCGGGAGATGAAATAAGCCGTAACAGGATGTCATTCAGGATAATGCCTCTTTCGCTTTATTTTCTTTTCAACACATTAAAGTACCAATTTGTATTGAAAACGACATAAAGATGAATAATATTTTGATATGAAAGCCAGCTTAAGCATATACGGAAAATGCCTTGATATTTCTTACGGAACCAGATGTAAGTCAACCTATTTTTATGTTAAAATAGGTAAACACATAGACACATCCAATTGATATTTAGTATCGATCTCATTTAGAACTTATATTAACTTTTAAAAACTAAAGAGAAATTTTCTACTCGAGTATTCAGTTAGAAGCTTATATAAGTACCTACCTGTATCCTCCGGTTTATTGCAATCTTCAAATGACTACAACGTGCATCGAATATGATACAGGTAAACATGTTGGGTTGGTACCTATAATGATCATACATATCGTAATTGCACACTAATAGGTACTCTATATATACTCATACATAGAGCCCATAGACAATAAAGCCATCAACAAAAATCAAATTGAGTTACAACATAAGAAGAATGATAAGCTTATCAACGCATCCACAAAGAGCAAGCGTGAACTGTCTCAAAGTCGATATGCGAGCCATTACTCCAAGAACTTGCGTAAACTTGCCAAGTGATCACCGGCTAGACTGTCACACAAGCGTACACACGCCCACAAAAACTCGTCGGCAGGTAAAAAAATCGGTTGTGTGTGTCGAGTTCACATGTGTGAGCACTGAAACACGGGTTTACTTATAGACCCCTCGCGTAGCTACTTGTAGGTAAGTAGCTATCGCGAGTCCTTTGTTCTAGCAGCTGATTGGAGCCGGGCCCGGAAATGCGTGTCACCCACCCCCTCATTGGTCCGTTTCATTTTCTTAGCGCGAGAGAGACGAAGCTACGTGAAGTGTGTAGTTAAGGATAGGGATCTTTGTGTGTAAAACGGTAGGTAGGTGTCACGAGTTGCTTGTTTTGCTCGTTCACAATGTTTGCGCCGTCTAAGATAAACTATTTGGTGAGTTGGCTCGAGTTTGCAAATTGTTTTGGTCGCAGTTTGCCGTGCCGCGCCGTTCTGGATTTTAACAAATTAATATCTGCTGACACAGTTTTGGCTAACTTGGACTTTCTATCGCAATATATATAAATGTATTTAACAATATTTTGATAACTATCATGTTTCAGGTTATTCATGAAAAAATACTCGGACTTAAAAAAAATCTTAGGATATCTACCTAGAGGTATAGAGGTATAGGTATAATATAATTTCTGAGTTAGAGACAGTTAAATCCGCGTTCTTTTGCAGTAAGTATTTTTTAAATTATAAAGCTACCAAAAATAGACTTAAATAAATTTAAAAATAAGTTAGATGACATTATTTAATGTCTAGGTATAATCTATGAATGCAGACCGTCTGTGGCGCGAGGCAGCGATCGACAAACCGCCACTATATCACCTGTCGCCCGCAGCCGCCGATCCCCGCGATATTGTTTAAATCGATCATTTCAACAACAGATAACGGCATTATTGCAAAGCAGTAAGAGCTTTGATAGAACTTATGAACAATTTTATAAATAGATTTTACTACAGCTTAAGTGACACAGGCTAGTGGTACGAATTTTGGCTTCTCACACTGGGAGTCCAGGGTTCAAATCCCAGACACACCTTTGTTTTTATGAAGTTAAACGTAACGCGGATGATACACGTTCAACAATTTTAATAAAATACATATATTTTCTCAAAAAATTATAGCAACTAAAATTAGCTCATTCATTGCAAACAAGCAACTCTACAAACTCTATTTTACGAACCTTAACTAAACAAGCTTTTATAGACAATATTATAAGGATTAGCATAAGTATGATAGGACCATAGTTTAATCACTGCATATTTTAATCGTAAAGAAGTTATCGTAAGATATAAAAAGATATCAAAAGTGCATAGGTACCAATCCGCATTGTCCTATCTTGATAGTGTATAAGTTGTACCTAACCTTAATGTCCCTCATTTTTAACTTAAGCCATTTGAAGCAGTGAGAGCATCTAAAGTTAATAATAATAGTGATAATTACAATAAAACAATATAGATTAAAATCACAATAAAACTTAAAATAAACAGATATTTGCGAGATGTAAGTACCAGGCATGCAGATGCTAAGAGAAAGCTAGCCGTACGGCAGCGGGAGGCTAATCGGCACTCTGTCACGTAGCCGTCACGTGCAGGCTGGCACGCGCCGTTGTACGTGGAGCACTTGTATATCTACCCACCTACAATCTGCCCTTAAATGAAGATGTTATCTACCTTCGTAGATATGAATTGATGATACTAGTAAGATCGGGACTTCTCAGATTTAGATTTGCAAATGCACTAAATAAACAGGTAGTAAACGAATTTTTGGTTTCGGCAATCTCATACATTTGTAATCTTCTACTGTGTACGCTACGAGATAAATAAGAGATTACTGATAAATTTCCTTTGGCACATACGGATACAATATATACGAAGATATACGAAGACATAATATTTTTGACACGTCGATATCGAAAAGTACAAAAAATATATGTATTACATATTTATCTCACCGGGTATGAAACTTGTAACACGGCTACAATTAAGTGGCGTCTTCAAATTAGTTGGTGGGTGATCACAGCGCGACTTCAGGGCAGATATTGTATGGGCAAAAGGAGTGTTTCTTCTTCGGAGTCTATCGTAAAACATTGACAACATTACATTAAAGACATGCAATAGTAGAGCTGCAGCCACAGCCAGCGAGCGGCTAATCGGCACTCTGTCACGTCGCCGTCACGCGCAGACTGGCACGCGCCGCAATGCGTGAAGTGCCTGTGTAGTGCGAATTGTACCTGCGGGTTACTTGATGTCACTTAGATTATTAAATTATTCGTAACGTACCTCATACCTAATAATGCGATAGCAACGCTGCAGTGGTGCTATCGTAGCGATACAAGCGCACACACAACTAATTTACAGGCGGCCTACAAATAAATACCACTGCGTCTATACGATTGGTCGTATATGATTAGGCTCATAGATATGCAAGTGCTAAACAAGCAGGCAATATAGGCAGCGAGCGGCTAATCGGCACTCTGTCACGTCGCCGTCACGCGCAGACTGGCACGCGCCGCAATGCGTGAAGTGCCT
>DWPV01000490.1:0-28434 GCA_018251915.1 Urbanus proteus proteus | reverse complement strand
CCTTCCGGAGTGGTGGTAGAGAAAAAATATTGACGTTCAAAAAGAATTCTTGTAAAGAATCTACTTTGAGTAAAATATTTTTGATTTTAGGATACAATGGGCCTTGACAAAGGGACTTATCGAAGCCAGACCTTAAAATAATTTCAGTGGTAAGTGTGCAAGAGAGTCCGTTACGATCTCTATAATCTACCAAAATATACTTGACAAATATCCTTAACGTTGTACAAACTCTACGTAGGCTATTATTCACAAAACTTAATTGCTATTCATATTTCATGCCACAAAGTTACGTTGTTCACGTAGAGTGTCTCACATGAGTGCAGGAATTAGCGGTAATAGAGTTCGCTAATTATGATAGAGGCTATCTCTACATGACATCATAATGTACTTACGCTGTAGCGTAATTACTAGCGGTGCTCGAGCGTTATTTGTGGCCGGCGAATATTTATAATGAATTAAATTAAAAGTTTTAAATATACTGAATTAATAATTACGAACAAATTTACAAACAGGTAGTATTTTTTTTCTGTTATTTTTTAGGAAATCACATATATTTGCCTTGTTTGGAGTTGATGACAGGTGTTCATGGGTGGCGGTGACCACTTATTATCAGGTGGCTGCATGCGTTTGCTAATTCTATAGTTATTGCCTTCTATAGCATTTGCCAAAATTGACGACGAAAAAAAGATTGCTCAGCGGGAGCAACCTTTGATTAAGATAGCCGGTGACTTCGTGAATTCATTACATTTTTTTAATATTAAATTTTTACAGTATTTTTTGTATAAACCTCCGGGTGTGAGGCCTCCCTGATCGCGCGAGGCCGTGGGCCGTCGCCTACTTCGCCTTCGCTTTGCGTCGCCTATGTATCTAACTTTGTCTAAAGTTACTTTTATCAACTTTAGTAGTAGATGTACTACATGTTTGCTTTACCCATAATAAAAAAAATAGCGTTAAGCATTATAAGTACGTCAAAGGAACATATGAATACGAAGTAATTTATGAGGAACATATAATTTTCTTAGCACAAAGTAACAACAGACACCCACTCCGCACTGTAATTAGTAAATTCCAACAACCACACGCTGCCCGCGTGGGACGCACTGATAGTTCTCAAATTGTAAGCGGCTAACAATGGAAATAGTACGTGAAAAGAAAACTTTCCCGCAGAAATTCTCTATTTACGCCACTGTACTATTGTACACACACCACTGTGGATATAGATTTGCTTGGCACGTATTGATAAATAAAATATCCGTTGATAAATAAGTAGTAACTAGACGTTACCATCTGTAGATTTCTGTACTAATAATCTCATTCAAATAGGATTATAGTTCTACCCAAATTCGCCAAAAGAAACGTTGCTGCCCTTAACACTAGGTAGAAACTCGTCTTGAATACTATACTTTTGAATTAGAACCTAATAAACACCGACGTTATAAAACAGAATTAGGAAAAAAACTGTACCTATTATGATATTTTTGTTGTCAGCAATGTTTAATTTTTTTGTATTAGCTATTGTTTGACAAATTTTTCCCAATACGTAACTAAATACACTTTTGAATAAAAATTAAAACACTATACCTATACAAAGTTGTTTTATTTTTAATTTAGGAAAAAAATAAATAAGATATTATTATATTATGCCTTTTATACACGGGTGACTAGATACGACGAGATGATTAAGTTTCGCATCAAGCGATGGAATACGACCTTTTAAATACGTTATGCCGTCGTCGGACGAATCTCCGTTTAAATTTTCTCCGTGTTGGAAAACCTTTGAACTTGTCATTGTTTGTTATATTCTCTACTATGTGCGACCATTTTTGATCTAAGTCCTCGGGTAGTTTGTCGTTTATTAAAATTATTGGTTTAATGAATACTACGGGTTTCTGTTCTGTCGCTACGTTGTCTCCCTTAGTTGTTGAGGATATCCCCGGCCATTCATTATGTGTTGATCCCTCAGGTGAATTAAGCTTTGAACTCTCTTTGCTTGATATAACTGATATCTCGATGTTTTTATTAGATAGTTCTGATGTACGGCCGTCGTTCTCAGCGTTTTCGGCATTCAACGCTGCTTCAGCGTCCAGCATCTGGAATAAGAAAGAGTTGTCATGAATATTTATTCTTAAAATGTATTATAACCCCATTGAGTTTCTAATAGATGAATCCTTTATAAGTACTTATAGCACACAAAGCGTACCAATGATTCATAAATGTTTTTAAGTGGCACGAATAATCGTACATTAAATTTGGACAGTATTTTTATTACAGTTTGTTATACGATCATTAAGAAATATGCAAGAATTTTTGATCCAAAAAATGTATATGGAATAAGGAATAATAAGAATAATAAGGAATGCATCTGCCTTTACTTTGTATCAGATAAATTTGGTTATTTCTAGAACAAAACATAACTGCCTAGACCGTCTAAATTACTAGTCTTTAACGATTATTGCGGAATAAATACTGAACAGACAGCCATAAAGTTGAATGCAAATAGCTGTATATACTCGTTTAAGGTTATTTTCACATTTGAAACCGCAAAAGCATCGTTAAACTTCGTGAAACAAATCGGATTATTGACGCCGATTAGCTGCAGTGAACTATCAAAAGATGTCTTTGAACAGCGGTCTTTCAAAAATGCGGTGTAAAAAAGTAAAAATATTACCGATACATTTATGATTACAGACAAGAGGTAACGAGGTCGCTTTACGTAATCATTTTTACTGTGTCTGAAATATTATTTTGAAATCACATAAGGAATGTTTGCTTGTAATAATAATAATAACACAAAGGTAGTACATAAATAAGAAAATCTCTATGTGTGAAAGACCAGTATAGTACCTACTCAATATGTTACACAAGTCATCAAACTTTTAATAATACCTAATTAATTAACGCTAATTCGTTTCGCACATCAAACATATAAAATTGTACCATTTAAAACCGGAAAGTATCTACAATTCTACATCAAATAACGAGTAAACCACGCGGTATTTAATCAATACCAGAACCAACAAGCATTTCAGTCGATTTCAATAAGGGATTTCCACATACAACCACAAAACCATCGTTAAACAGTCCACAACAAATCGAACTATTGACCGCTATTAACGTCTGTAAACCATTAAAAGATATCTTTAAACCTCTGTAGTAAAATACATTGTATAAAAAATTATAGTCCAGCAACTTTTGAGCTTAGTGTTAATAATAATAATTAATAATGAACTTTATTGCACCCAAGTACAAACATAATACAATGGAATAACACAAGATTAGTACGATACAAAAGGTGGCCTTATCTTTTAAGAGCGATCTTTTCCAGACTACCTTAGGGTGCGGAGTTAAAGTAATGAAAGTTTAACTACAATTAAAGCGTATTTAATAAAACATTGCAAGTCACGAAACGAGAGGATCCCGGTTCAAGCCTAGAGTCCCGAGGATAAAAGCATTGTATGGTAAAAATATATAACTCATTTCTGACAGGAACTATCATGCCGTGTGGTGTCGTTGGAGGGGGCTAATGCTACACTACATCCAATGCGGTCACTTACAAGCGTCACAGGCACGATGTATTTTCACAAGAATCTATATTTAAAGGTGGTAAAACCATTATACATTAAATCCGGCAGCAGCACCAGTACGCCTATTTATACCTAATAACGGTAATGTTAAGCACTTCTTCTGTTCTAGCTTGAAGGGTGTGGCAAGGGAGACATACTTATCCGAGGCGTTCCAACTTAGTCTTCAGGGGTAGCAACGCTTTTGTGGCGAACCTCAGATAAGACTGTTCTTATCTGGAGTTGGTTACAAATGTCCATGGGCGGCAGTGGCCACTTACTATCAGGTGGACTGCATGCTCGTTTGCTACTTCAATGTTATAAAAAATGTATTTTGTCTGAAAACCTAAAAACAGTTACTATAAAGTAATATATTACAATTTTGACCTACATCATAGTAGAAGCTACATTAAATTTGTATTTCAAGTAACTCAATAACAAATTGTTGACATCCTTTCCGATCATACCTGAGTAAACAAAAACTCGGGAAGCAAATAAATTCTTATATTATGTATAAGTAAATACCTTTCATTGCTACTTATTCGGGTATACTATTATGTTTAAATAAGGGAAGTTCCTCGACGTACAAAAACAATTTAATTCAACATCTTTTTAGAATGATCATAAATTGATAATCTTACTTAGTTATTAGTGATTATTAATATTACTTAGTTCTACTATGTTTTTATTTTATATATTTTTCAACTTGTATGAAAGATTTTAGGTATCCAATAATGTAAAAAATATAATTCTCCAAAATCCAAAGCTTTGTAAAAGATATTTTCTGTTTAAACAAGCGATTAGGCAAACATGAATTTGATTAAAAATGTATGGAATATTCATACACACGAGCGACAGTAAGATTTTTTCTTTTTATAAAAGTGAGACAATCGAAACGAGTATGCGGTCCACCTAATGATAAGTGGACACTGTTACATATACATTTGTAAGCGACTTCATTTAATATAGAATTTGTGGGGACTAAGATAGTCGCTTCATTATAATTAAGCGGACAATCAAACCTTTCCAATGAAACACAAATCTTGCTTCATGATAAAAAACGAATCTGGCGTTGATGCTTGCCTTATACCTACTAACTAACCTAACCTAACTTAACCATACTCGTTGAATCACCAGACAAATGACGAACTGATACAGGAACTGTCTGTGTATTTTAACTAGCTTCCTAATAGAAAACATCGCTTGGTAAAAGGCACAATCTTAAGTCATTACAAGTTAAGTTGAAATTGTGAACGTTTCACCTAGAGACAATATAAGGAAGCGATTGCAAGATTCAAACATTTAACCCAATGCCGTAGTTAGTTCTATAATAGATTTTCTAACCAAGATAGTCATCGAGCTCGAAATGTTTAATGGTGTGAACATCCACTAAAATTAACTAACACTAAAATAGTCTTCAATTCCATAAATATCTCGTTACTCGGAAATCAAAGTTGAAATTTCTCTTAGTCAGAAACTTCTACAACTATTTTAGTACCCTACTCAAATGTAGATTTCTGAAAATTATGTTTGTTGGTAATTAACCAAACTTTCATGGTATTTCCTAAATTCCACACAAAAAGGATCACTTACTAAGCTTTGCCATTCGATTTAAATCTGTCGATCTCACCTTTAGATGGTTTTATAACTTTTGGCCTATAATATAGTAACTGTTAGTTAAATTATTTATTAACAATTGATTTTTTTAAAGAATAAAAATAGCAAAGAAACTTGTAGTCCATCAATTAGTAGGTATGGGGCCTCCGCTCAAAGGGATATCTGTAATCAACCCCAGTAAGACCACAGTCTTGCCTGAGGTTAGCAATACATTACGTTACTACTCCTG
This sequence comes from Urbanus proteus proteus, assembly GCA_018251915.1. Taxonomy (NCBI): domain Eukaryota; kingdom Metazoa; phylum Arthropoda; class Insecta; order Lepidoptera; family Hesperiidae; genus Urbanus; species Urbanus proteus. The sequence continues at coordinate 23,028 of DWPV01000490.1, read as the reverse complement.
AGAATTAAGTATAAACACCTATATACCGCTATAACCCAAAACTTGAGCAGCGCTTAACATCACTGTTGTAGGGTATAAAGTTGTGGTAATAGTGGCCTATCACCTACTTTTAGTGTCAATTATAGTGTTTCCCAAATACTGGCGAAAAAAACATGACTTACAAAGCTAAAATCGACTAAAACCTAAATCAACAATCGTCCCCTATATGCTTCAACAGCCTCCATTTTTCTGAGCTAAAAGAAATTTATAAACTTTGACATTATAAATATTTTAATAGAGACCGCTTATAAATGACTGCCAAAATGTATTTCCGAATAATTTCGAATCCAAAATACACTAACCAGTGAACCATTTACATTTGCCAACACCACTGGGCCATGAACGATTTCGTATATTTAACGTTACAATTTACTTCGCAACCTTCATTTAAAACGTTCTTTTTAAAAATATTCCCCTTTTTCAGTAAAAATACCTACTTATACTCATATGTAAAAACATTCCTTATTACTCGTACGTATTGATATGCAAAAGGGGAAGGCAGGCGTAAAATTTAATTTCTCTGCTCAAACAACTGTGATGTTCATCATTGAGAATATTCAAAATTGCAATTTACGAAATACCGGAGTTCTAGTGATGTATAATTTTCGCATTTCACAACGTATAACTAACGAGTCTTTATTTATTATACAACTAGCTGGTCCCCGCGGTTTCAGCTGCGTTAAAAAAGTAAAAAGGAATACATATCAAAACAATGGTACCTATCACCCAACTCTCCTGCAACGGCGGATGCAAACGCGTGGCGCGCGCGCTACTGCTTTTTTTCAAAATTAAAGCCTATATGTTACTCTAGATCATAATCTATCTCTGTACCAAATTTCATCCAGATCCGTTTAGCCGTTCTTAAGTTATAAAGTAACAAATATCCATCCATCCATCTATCCATCCATCCTCACAAACTTTCAGCTTTATAATATTAGTAAGACTAGTAAGAAGTTCTAAGTATATTCGATTCGACTAATAATTTTTTTTAGTTAAATAGAAGGATGATAAGTAATCGGTGAAGTTTTGTAATGAATCTCAGATAAGATTATATTCCTGCCTGATGTCAACCCCGGATCCTTTGCTATCCCCAAAAACTAAGTTGGAACACCTCTACTAAATATATCTTCTGTACCACCCCCTTTAAGCAGGACATAGCAACGCTTAATTCTATAATAAGGCAGAAAAACGCGGTGGTACCGTCGGAGTCGAGACATATCTATGTATGTCTTCCCCATTATGAAAATAAATTTCGTACTTGATTTTGTGTGTGTACCAAGCAGATAATATAATATGATAATAGAGATCTGTTACGTAAACAACTTCAAAGAAGTTTATTTGAATGTAAGCAGCATCTTATTGTTTATGAAAATTTAAGTCAGATGTTTCACAAGGTTATAACAACAAATTCAAGTGAACAGGAATTTCTTTTGATGTTTAAAGAAGTCGATTAATGAGAATGAGCGGAAAACGTAGCGCCAGTGGCCAGAACTTCATTATGACAAGGGTTCCGGGTTTGCTTTCAGTCGGACAAGTAAATAATGTTTATCTTATTTATGTTTTTGGTCCGATTTTGGACACTCATTGACAAATATATTATTGTATCTACTAACGATACAGGGGTTCCTTCTATATAAGGTCATGAGCGTGGAAGACGTTATTATTATTGTTACATGGTTTTCTTCATCTTACCGAACTCATCAACATAATATATTTTATCCAGTGCCGGCTTTGGAGGACAGGCCGAGGACGCCGGGGCAGGAGTGCCACGAGCGCCCTTCGCACGCATGTCTAAAAAACTGAATATTTTCCACTTAAGGGGGCTTAATGTGTATTCGCCCGGGACGCATAAATTTTTGACTCGCTCGGGGCGCCAATGAGTGACTTGCCCGAGGCGCCTAGATAGCTAAGACCGGCTCTGATTATAACAACAATGTACATTAAATAACTGATTACTCATACACTAACAGTTCCAGACTCGATTCCCAACAAGGTGAATGAAATTAAATAAGTATGAGGATCTGGATGTTTATTTATCCCATCTAAATAACGTTAGGAACCCACGAATTACAAAATCGTAGCAGAGTTCTATGTATGCTAAATAACGTGCCGTAAAAACATAAAATAACCAGTATTAAAACCATACTAAAGTGGGAATCTAAAATTCAAGCAACTGTTTGATGTTGCTTACACAACAATAACAAGTAAAACTCTTTCCCATCCCCAGAGTACTATAAACTTCTTTGTAAAATCACACTGCTTTACATTCAAGTACGGTATGAAAGTTGCGGTATGAACATTAAGAACAATTGAACAACAAAGTTTCCCGCGAATACATTTACGTTTACGAGTCACGTCTGCGACACATGTAACACTTTACAAGAATACCTACTTGCCACATTGTTTCTACACGTGAATATTTGGTGCTAAGCCACTTACTTATATTAAAGCTAGCGGCTTAAAAGTGGTTAAGAGACATAATAATAAATTTGTATTCAATTTTATTTTCAGGTTTTTAATTTTTATTGGTTATGTTTTTAGTTTTAGAATGAGTCTCGCTTATCAGTCCTTGACTGAAAGCGATAATTTGCTCTTGAGCGTGTAATCATAAAATTGATCTATCAATGTGTGTCATAATAAAATGGTTCGTGTGGTAACCATGTTGATTTTTATATTACTTAAAACATACGATAGTAACACTCGTTCATTAACAACACTATAATTATTATATCATAAACACATCACAAACCAGTTACATAATCTGCCAATTGCCAGAGTCAGGTTCTCATACCTACTGAGCATTATGTACATCTACACAATACGTTCTTGTTTAAAATGAAAATATTCTCTCCTGATTTTGTAGTTCCAAGTATATATTAAAACAAATGTTGAAATATAATTGCAAAAGTGTAATAAAATACCTACTTGCAAAAATGAAAACTGGTTACCTATATTAATGTTAAGGATACAGCTTGTTTTAAAATAGACAAACGGTTAGTAAAGGCTGATATGATTAGTTTTTGAACGGAACCCCAAAAAATAAGAAATAAGTTTCTACAAATTTTATTCATAAAACTTTGAGAGACAGATTAAACAACCTTTTTAGTGCTTGCCTTTTGTATTCTTATTAAATTATAATTTAAATCATTCAATGTTTTCTCTGTTCGTGAATAATAATATAATTCATTCAGACAGACGCGTGATTTCAAGCGACTTGTGATTTTTCGTCGCTCAAGCTTCGTTAACTATTTTAATTTGAAAGTAAAATAAGGTCTCTTTAGTCAGAAATATGAAAATATCCGAGCGAGCGTTTATCTTTTAAACTGCCTATATTTTTTTTACTAATTTTAGAAGAAGGCTATGTTTTTTATCCTCCTGGAGCTTTCTATACTAAGATTAATTGTTGTATGGGTGCGAAAAACATTCACAGACTAATCTATGAATACCTTGACCGAGAGTTTTGTGTCCCACTGCCCAACACGAGCCTATGTAGTTGGAATAGGCCTGGAACGAAGTAAGTTCAAGTCTTCGCTCCCGTCAATCCGCATTAATGAAGATAAGCCTTGCAATATACATTATACAAAATAAAACTGTATAATGACTCAAGGCGCCAAAATAAAGTACACACCTACTCATTGAGCAAAACTGAGTTTAAAATAAACCCATTTTATTTATTAGTCATGCCAGTAAACTCTTCAGACGGTTGAAGTAAAAAAACGAATGGTTTACCTCAACGTGTGTTACATTTGGATTCTAGTTATTAGATCGAGTTGAATGATAGGCGAAATAACCCAGCATTTAGTTGGACAATAACGAATTGATCGTAAAATGATATGTGGTATAAACTTATTTTAAACAGTTTGTTCATGGCGGCGGTTTATGGAGGCCACTGGTGATACCACCGGAATCATAGGTATAGAATGTACGAAAAATTTCAATTCTATGACCGGCACATTGTACCCTTATAACAATAGCGATAAGCTTTTTTTGTGTTTTGGTTTGAAAGGTATAGAAACGCAGAGACTTAGGTACACAAGGCGTTTAAACATAGATTCTGACATGAATCCATGCATCTGTGACAAACTTCATCTATAGCTGCAATATAATTTGAAATTATATTTATAAGCGACAGTAAGTACTTGCAATCACGTCAACTGTATACTTGTCTGTAAAAAACATAAACAGGTAACAAACGCGAAGAAAAGCAGAAATAAAATGCTAAATATATACATAAGGTACTTAAACTATAAAATAAAGATAGAAGTAGCTTTACTAGAATTTCATTCGTCGGTCAGATCGAACGAATCCTATAAAATAGACGATACTTTTACAAAAACAGATCACTACTTTCGGAATGGATTAATTTTATTAGCTCTACAATAGTACTTCGAACAAATATTTGAAAAACGCTAATAGACATTCAACTTATTCTAATTGTATTCTTACTAATCCGATGGTAATTGATGGATACTACTCTCTATTTTTCTTCGTTGCAGTAAATATAGAGTATTTGTAATGATTACATTTCGGCATGCTCTTGACTTTGGCATCCCACATTTTAACCCGCAGCTTCTGTAAACAGCCGAAGCGTCAATCAGTTCAGTCGAACGTTCACGCGAGTGTTTACGTTCCGGCAGCGAGCAGACGGCCGTGAATCATCCTGTGTTTACAGAGGTACGTCCCTACCCGCCCTACTCTGATGTCGACTGCCGCTTAATTAACTGTCTGAGGCACAATTTCTGGGCACAGTGTACTCGTAACTTATTTTCCCAAATATCTCTTTGATATCCGATAAAGATTTTTCAATTAACTTTATTTCTGATTCCTTCATCGATGTTTGTTGCAGGTACATATTAATTGATCTTTTAATTTTTTTAATATTATAATTGATTTCGTAATTTTGGTCAAAAACAAATGATTCATGTCCCAACTTATAATATAAGATGACATCAATACAAGGAGTATACAAGAACAAAATAAATATTTTTTTATTTTGAAGTAGCTTGGTTAATTACACTAATAAAGACACGCCCGATTATATTATGTATTATTAATCTGTGTGTTTGGTTTCTCATTGAAATAATCTTAATTTATGTTGAAGGTTTCTGATTTGATTAAGATGATATTCATAAATTAACATTACGGCATGCTCTGAACTCTGGCATCCCACATTTTAACCCACAGCTTCTGTAAACAGCCGAAGTGTCAATCGATTCAGTCAAACGTTCACGCGAGTGTTTACGTTCCGGCAGCGAGCAGACGGCCGTGAATCATCCTGTGTTTACAGAGGTACATCCCTACCCGCCCTACTTTAATATCGACTGCCGCTTAATTAACTGTCTAGGGCACAGTTTTTGGTTACAGTATAACTTTTTTTTCCAAATGTATCTTTGATATCCGAATAAAGATTTTTCAATTAACTTCATTTTTGATTCCTTTATCGATGTTCGTTGTAGGTAGGTACACATAGAATGATGTTTTAAAAAATTTTGTACTATAATTGATTTCGGTTTGTGGAAACGGATTTTTATTGAGATTTATGACATGCATAACTTTGGTGAAAAACAAATCATTCTTGCCCCAACTCCTGAATATAAGGTTATTTGAATACAAGTTATATCCAAAAAATAAAATAAAATTTCTGTATCGATTTCAAGTAGCTTGTTTAATTAAACTAAAGACACACCTGATTTATTATTAGTCTGAATCATTCGTTCGTTCGTAACATTATGGCTCTTGACTTTGGCATCCCAAATTTTAACCCGCAGCTTCTAAACAGCCGAAGCGTCAATCAGTTCAGTCGAACGTTCACGTGGGTGCTTACGTTCGGGCAGCGAGCAGACGGCCGTGAATCACCTGTATTTACAGAGGTACGTCCCTACTCGCCCTACTTTGATGTCGACTGCCGCTTAATTAACTGTCTGAGGCACACTTTTTGGGTACAGTATAACTTCTTTTTTCAAATATCTCTTTGATATCCGATAAAGATTTTTCAATTAACTTCATTTCTGATTCCTTCATCAATGTTTGTTGTAGGTACATATTGATTGATCTTTTAATTTTTTTAATATTATAATTGATTTCGTAATTTTGGTCAAAAACAAATGATTCATGCCCCAACTTATAATATATTTAAGATGACATCAATACAAAGAGTATACAAAAACAAAATAAAGTTATTTTTTATTTTTTAAGTAGCTTGGTTAATTACACTAATAAAGACACGCCCGATTATATTATGTATTATTAATCTGTGTGTTTGGTTTCCTTTAATATCTTAATTTATGTTAAAGGTTTCTAATTTGATTAAGATGATATTCATAAATTAACATTACGGCATGCTCTGAACTCTGGCATCCCACATTTTAACCCACAGGTTCTGTAAACAGCCGAAGCGTCAATCGGTTCAGTCGAACGTTCAGGCGAGTGAATCATCTTGTGTTTACAGAGGAACGTCCCTACCCACCCTGAACTATTGAATACTTTGATGTCGGTTCCCGTTTAATTAATTGTCTGGAGCAGGGTTTCTGGGAATGATTAACATAACCCCGATTACCGAATATCACTTTGACACTCAAGAAAGATTTTTCATTTCTGTATTATTTTTCGATGATTAAATTTATGCTATAAATCACTCATAATCTCTCAAGATATGATATACTTTAATAGTAACAACACTGTAGTAACACACTGTCTTAAACTTGTCATTTATTCAAGTCCTAATAATTTATAAAAAATATATAAATCAACATGAAAATGAAACTAATTTAAATAATCATTTAGTTCCAGTTTCATTAAGTTCTCGGGTGTCGAAAATTACATTTCGCTCTGTTGATTTGATGCTGTAATAGGAAAACTGAATTTAAAGTAGCGATGCCGCGACTCAACAAATTCAATTTTAGTCTATGAGTTTAAATCACTTTATTAACTGAATCTACGTATAATTTAATATTGGAAAGTAATTAAGCAAACATTATCTTAGTTTTAATTACTAGGCTGTGTTTTCACTAGAAATACCTATGTTATACAAGATAGCTAAGCGTTGTTCAAAGAATTCAAAGAACGAAGTGAACCTGAGATAAAGACAAATGATATGCAATGAAAATATAATGCTATAGCTACAACGGTCGTAATTCTTGCTTACGTTCTAATAGGTATAGGTACAAATAGGTACTTAGTACTCATCTTTTAAATGAATATAAACAATATGACCAATTTGCTAGTCTGCTAATATTAAGAGCTACGATCGTTAATTTCTTTCTCTTATAGAATTCATCAATAGATTTGGTTTCTACCACATAAATAAATATCAATCATAGCTGAGCATAGCTAGCAATAGTCGAGTACCTGATCTTACGCATGAATCTCATAGTAAAATACTACGTCTCGGCACCATACATCTTCACTCCACACATTGCCCGAACTTACAGCACAAAATTACCAGAACGCTGCCCAGTTGTTCCCAGTATTTTAATAAATGGGAAATATTGACTGTAATTTGTGAAACATATTTATTAATAACGGCAAGTATTAAAATGACTTGGGAATTCAGTGGACCTCTATATAAAATAGTAATTACCGGCAATAAGTGCATAATTTATGTTGAAAAGCTACTCAAACAAGAGTTCATTAACAGTTGACGTTAAATGAAAAAATACTGGAGAAAAATATTAAAAAAACATTTTTTTAAATATTTTTACTTGTGTTGGGATATTTAAATAGTATTTTAAATCTATAATTCATTCCTTAGGTCTTTAATTAACCGACTTCATAATTGCTGGCTTATTTGAATACAAAATTTATTTCTCCAAATTTACTTTTCCATTTCAAGTAGTTAATTTACCTAAAATCCTGTACATATTCAGAATACCCTTTGCTCTGATTTACGAGTTAATTAATTATGCGCATAATGAGATCACTGTCAAAGCGAACTTTGCGTGCCTAATCACACGTGCCACAACCGCACAATTACGTTGTCTGTGTAGGCGGACACAAATTTGTCTGAAAATTATGAAATTGCAAAGTTTTATTCATACGGATCATAAGCGCTGTCCATATCAACAATGTGTATAGTACTGATTACATCGCTGCTACGAAACTACTAGTGTTTCAGCACGTGAGAAGACGCTACTCAATCGCAATGACACGTTTTCGTAGCTCAAGAAACTAAAACTTGCGCACTTAACCACTGTTTCTTAACATTTACGTTTCGCTATAATTAGTACAAGTGAATAGGCACTAACACGTTATGGCGACAATTTAATGCTCTAATAAATGCTTTAGAACACGAAACTGCGTTGTTTTAATCAACCGGAAATTGATTCAAATATCGCTGTTTAGGCAGAAATGTAATTATCAATTCAAAGTAACCCATTTGTATCCGATGAAATCGGCTTTTATGAAATGTGAATTCTGATGGCAATGACAACGGAATATGCTTCGAATGTGTGAGAATATTTAAGCAGAATGTTGGATGATTTTACGAGCTTTTATGTAACTTGCAATATGTAACTATGTTTGAGTCCAATCTTGCTACTCAGTTTAAAGCAATTACGATCAACGGATAAAATTTTTAAACTTAATGGAATATCTTGTTTTGATAATATTTCTTACTATTTATTTATTTATTATACGAATAGTTAAAAGTTCGGAGTGCATGATGATGATGATTTTAGGGAGTTAATGTTAAAGTAATACAGTATAAGAATACGAATCCATAAAACATATATACAAGAAAGCAAACAAGAACAACCACTACCAAAATTGACTCATCTCATTTTATTCAATTGTATTGAAATCTCTTACTTAACGTTTTCAAAATTCATGTGTACAGTCAAATAGACAATCTAAATTAAATAAAAAAATGTTGCAAGTACTTGATGTACGAAAAGTGTTAATTTAATTTGTCATAGGAAAATTACATTAACAACTTAGTAATGAACCTTTAAGGTTTGTGTTATTTAGCTTAGCTGTAACACACTCACATATAACGGTTCATATATTAAACGCTTGAGTGATCCAAACCGCTGTATCAAAACATCCATATATTCGCCATAGTAAACTATATCAAAATTTATTAGTTTACCATGTGTCTTCATATCTCTCTCATGTATATGGAATTATTCGGAAATATTAATTTTCCCACACTTTGATCCAACGTGATTAGGACCAGTAAATTTGAATCTCTATTGTAAACCAACTAAATGTAGTTTACTAAAGGATGACTGCATCCTATCACATGTCACTCAATAGTGATTTTAAAGTTAAATAACGGTTACATTTACATATGTTATTATGAGCAGTTCCTCATTATTTGAATAATAAACTTAGACATCAATTATCACTTGCTGTACCTACAGGTAAGCTTGCAGGGAAAGGCATATTGCCTGAGGATATTCACAACTCAGGAGTGGGGCATTAACGAACTTGTGTTGATAATTGATCGATAGTATTTGATTAACGATATAACAACATCGTTAAATCGTATCGATACAAATAAATAATGCTCACACAAAATACCTAGAGACATCTTCTTTCTAGAGGATGTGTAGAAACCAACCCTGATTATAAAACATACAGTTATAATATGTATAGTATACACTAAAAATACAGAATACAGTGGTACTTATTACAATGCCACTATGCTAAAGAACGTGTACCAAGATTAGTATGTATGACAAAAACATTAGAATATAGTAAAGTCACATTATTTTGAAATATTATACACGCTCGTATGTCTCTGCTGAACAAATATTCAAAACGAAATATTCGAGACATCGAATCCGAAATATGAACAAAATTTCCGATGACACTTGAATTAGGTTTCACAAAATCTAGTTTTCTTACCTCGCCGCGTAGTAGTGGCTGTCAGACATATTTCACCGTAGCACATATGTCTCGGCATTTCGTAGCAAACTAAGAGAACCCTTCATATTATTTCGCGCTTCGTGTGGCAGAAAATGATATCAAAGACAAATATAGACCAATATCAAATTGCTACATGTCTAGTGTTAATTACGTCCACTAACGTTTGGCCTTAACCTTCGAACTAAAGGGTGTCGGATTGAACCTTTAACTATCAAGTTCTCGTTCAGGCACATCATTACTCGTAGGAATGTTAAAGATAAAAGGTATAAATAAAGTGGCAAGATTTTCACATATATTATGTTACACATACGAGTAATGGGTGCTCATTTCATTTAATAAATTCCAATCTGCCTAATTTCGTTGGTCTCGTTAATAAATTAATATATTCTGTGGTAACACCTATTTAAGTAGGTAAAGTTTCTTTTACACAACACGAAAATACTGCTTTAAATCTTTTAAAATGAATTGTTTTGAAGCTTGCCTAATTAAATTTATTCAGTTTTTTTCGGTTTACCTAATTTTAAAAGGTCAAACTACCGTTCTTTCTCCAAAGCTCCGAAAAGAATACTTAAAGGCACGGATCAAGACACTGCCAAGATTTAAACTAATTAGAAATGGGGGGTATATTAGAGATCCGTCTGTTGGAATAAATTTAACAGTGTAATTAATGTGGTAGAACCCTGTATAGTTCGACTCCAAAGGAACCACTGCCTATTTCGTCCTAAAAATATCCTAATAAACCCTAGTCTGTTCCGGTTTGAAGATGTGATTAATAAAACCTGCTTACCCGAAGGATTCTAACGTAGTCCTTAGATATAGCAACGTATCCGTGTATAATCTCAGTATAAACTCCAATTTTATATGGAGTTTATTACTCATGTCAATGAGCGGTAATGACCACCTACTATCAAGTACTGCCATAGGTTACTAGCCACATACTATCGATTGACCTACATTTTTGCTAGTTCTATCCTAATTATATACTAAAAAGAAAATGATAAACATTGTCAAACATTTACCTTAAGCTTATCTCTGGAGGCTGTGTAGAGTACCCAGCCCACGTAGACAAACATTATGAGGGCGGGAACGACCAGGCTCGCTACAACTGGAATCCGACGCACCCACGCGTGGTACACGGCGAGCAAAAGCAAAGAAATGCCCACCAATATCGCTATATACCGTCCGGTCCGCCGGCGTTCTTCCTAGAAATATGAACTTTCATTACTCCTTTATTAAACGCCCTCGATCTATAAACAATTTAGAGCGCTGTTTTAAGAGTAAGTAAGCGCTCAATACTAATGTTGAGTTAAAACATTAAGATTGGAATCAGAATTAGTTTTATTGTTTAGCTACAAATTAAGTTAATATTTATGTTTAAAGGCAACATTTTAATGTTAGTTAACTCGTAGTTATAAATTAATTAGAAATATTAAGTAAACTTAATTTGTAGAGTCACTAATAGAGAAAGCAAAATACTGTTGATGATTACACATTATTTGTTTTAGAAAATGATTTATTACAAAAGGAAAAAGTTATTTTATGAGATAAAAAGAGTTCCTACTTTCGTATGGGACTAAGACAGTACCCTCTGTGCTTTACTGTAAATAGGTACACTAATTTCTACAAAGAGGAAAATAGGAGCAAATTTGCTGCTTTCTATAGGAATTTATGTCTGCATAAAAATACTGTTTTCTGCCAACCCCTAATTTGTCACTCAGGGCAGAAATTGAGTTTCCATGACCGTCTTATAGGAGATACCCGTTACTTAATGTACCGCCGTGTTATGTACCGCTTAGGACCATGAGCCCCTCTGTTTCCCCCATCCTACGTTACTACATGAATACTAAAAGGTAGAATTTTTTCTACATTCCAACAATATTACAGTATTAATTAGACAAACTGAGAATTTACAAGCTCGTTCTGAGAACGGATGCTTCAATGTACAGACGTTGATGATTTCGTAGTAACGTAAGAAGAAAATTAAAACAATGTGAGTGAATGAAAATTATGTATTTGTTGATTTATAAGTTTCCTGGGCACCTGACAAGATTTCTCTGTCATAGAGATAAAAAGTAATATTCTATAATATATTAAAAATATGATAAACAGAAATATAATTTACAGGACAACACAATCTGTGATCATTAGGAAAAATATTTACGATTCTCATTTTTTTGGTATGGTAAATACAAATTCCCTAGAAATTCTGTACAAAAGAAATCTGAACAGTGATTTATGAAAACGTGAGTTGTTTGACAAAAATTTGATATCTCGGAGACATTATTTGATGAGCGTTGCGGAAAAAAATCCTAATAATTTCTCTTCTCTCGTATACGAACGAAATATTTCCGTTTTATACAAACGGAAAATAAAACTGTAATGTAATGTAATATTGTGTTATTTTTTAGTTACAAAGGTTACGATATTTATGATTTAAATATTAAAAAATCTTAGAAGAAAGAAGTAGAGTACCTAAAACTATATACACTTTTATTGTATTTTATTGTTAGTGTATTTTGTATTAATTGTATTATAGAAAATACCTTTAAATTAATACCTACTTCACTTTGTGTGCGTGAGGAGTGCTGAAACTAATGAATTATCATATAAAATTAATTATTTTATATATCTTAAATTAATTATTTATGATTTTTTTAGAAAATATTAAAAGCGATATATAAATTTACAGCAATAAAATACTACTATGTTTATTGGAACGTATTTATAAGTAACTTTAATGTTAAAAAAATACGCTTTGTAACAAAAAAAAGTTATGTGTATTGTCCACGTGTAAATATTATGTGCTCTATTACATTAAAGGAGACAATTTTATTATTTACAGCTAAGAGCGAACTGCTAGAGCTTTAATTTAAGGGAGTTAAAAAACACGTCGTTACCCCATTTGTTAAAAAAATAAATGAGATTTGAACTCTCGACGTGTGGCCCAGGTGTATAATATATTTGGCATTTAATGACTCGTTGAAATAATATAATTCCTTAGAGTCTCGTGCTCTGAATAGTAAAATCATCCATTTAAATTCTCTTGTGGATTTACAGCCATAAATTCTTCTTAGCCGCAGACTAAACAACACTCTAAACAACACCGAAGTTATTAAAGGAACGTTTAACGTTGAAGTTTAATATCATTTTTATTATGTTAATATTACTACAAAAAAATAACTCTTTAGATTTACCTTTATGGAGGATACTGGAACTTTATGAAGCAAGTTGACTGAGCTTCTTACCTCGTTGTTCAATTTCAAATTCATGGTGCTGCCGAAATTAAATACAATTAATAAAAACAAAACCTTTAAAAATCAATGCAACTCGATGTTTTTCATGTTCTTTTTATATAACTTCACATTTCACTTTGAAACACATTAAGCTTTACACACCTGTCACTCATAAACTCTAACGTAAAAGATATATTAAAAAGATTAGAGAACTAAAAGATATATAAGGAAGACACGCTTAGATACGTTGCCGTGTTCGACAAAAGTGCGTGCGCGCTCCCGGCGCCGAGAACACTGCAAGCAAAATTAACTAATGCATAATTATCTTACGCGTTATTTACTCTGGCCGTTAAAAACGCGTAAACCTGCGCCACCCGTGTACTTAAACAGAACACAGATTTGGTTGATTACGAATAAAGGAAATGATGATATAGGTTGTTGGAATGTAATGTTTGTAGAAAATTACAGCTGTAACGAATGGGTTGTGGTCAGGAAGTATGACGCAATTCATAATATAAAGTTATCCTAAAATATTCATATTCATATTTTTGTAAATTATTTACAGAAAATATTGTGCACAGCACTAGGTATATGTCAAGCACATGATACTCGTAATAAAGCTTAAACTTCTCAAGAATCCTTCAGCATACCAGCAGAATCCGTGAAATTCGTCCCTTACAATTACCCTAACGAACATAGGCTTCTCTTAGAAATAGAGGTTTGTCGCAAACTGCGCATGAGTGCATGACAGTAAAGAAAAGACGAAAGACACCTGCTATACCTGTCAATTTTAACCCTTAGTACGCTTTATCCTCCCTCATCCAAAGAAACACGACAAAACATGCTGTTAAACTTAAGTGAACGGTCTGTTGATACAATGTTCACAAAAATACAGAAGAAAGGCTTGTCATTTTCTTAGAATTAGACGTGGGGATGATGCTGGACGATTAGGGTCTACCACCTTTTGGATTACATGATCCATTAGTACACGGTTTACAGCCAAGAAAATAGCGAAAAAAGAAGCACAAGAAATAACTTAAACACAAGAATTAGCTAGAATTAACCGGATCCCAATGACCGTACCATATGTAATGCATTGTTTACTACGTCTATTAAAAAATTTAATGGACGCAGTGAAGCTTGGATCCTACCGGCATATAACATATTTACCGGATATACTTACATACATACGTTATAGGTACATATGAGTTCTTACTCGTGTGATGTTAACACCCACTGGTCATTGCAACCCACTGTTCGAGTTGGTTATGTACTAAAACTACTTTTAACATTTTCTAGATTGTCCTACCACTGACCCGGAGCATATATGGTAAAAGTAAAAACCATTGAAGGTGGATTGGAAATTAGAACGGAAATATCATCATAATTAGTTGTAAAGCGAAATCATAATGAAACTTTAAGCACAGCCGTTACTTAAAGGGCCACTTTTAAGCACTTAAGTATCTACAAAAGAACGGTTAAAATACCCTTGATAGTAGGCTTTGTAAATTTACCTACCATTGGACGGCCTATTCAACTTAAATTGTTTAAAACAATTTTAAGTTCAAGTACCCAGCCAATTACAAAAACCTTTTATAAGTACACTTAACTTCATCTGTCATCACGTTCAACATTTATTTATTTTGTGTTTTTGATAATTGAATGTGATTGAATTTACATTGTTTTTTAAAATGTTATGTTACTAAAGCCATTGTTTAGGCTGCAATACATAATCGTACATTTGGTAAATTTAGAACATATTTTCTTGACTATTAACCCGATACTACTTAAAAGGTTATTCTTGTATCATTGCTAGTATAAAATAAAACATTCACTTTTGCAAATCGTTTGTTAATGGCGGCGTATCCTCACATAACCCAGTCGATAACCGAACGGCCCCGAAACAATGCTGTAGTTAATCATTTGGAGCGTAAATATCGACACCTGAGACTAGCCAGATCACATTTTTAACGGCTCCATGTTGTTAACTGACTTCAGGGTAAGTATAAAGTATAGAGCGAGCACAGTCGAGTATGAACAGATGCAATCATTAGAACATCGACGACCCGCGTTGCAAAGGTCACTATATCACACTGATACGCAGTGGCCCTCAGACTCGATCCCCGACCAGGCAGATATCTGAATGACAATTTTAAAAGGCTATTCTAGGTCTGGATGTATATGTATTCGTCTTTGTGTGTGTCCATATCACGCACAACATAAGAAAAAAACTGGTGTCGCATTATTAGCGTAGAAAACATCATTTATTTATTATAGAACAGTCATAATTCCAGTGAGAGTAAAGTAAGTCAACTAATTTCGTTGTTTTATTGAAATCAAGTATGTTCTGAAAACCAGTAGTAATTTATTATATTTTACAACGAAGGAAGTTTAATTACTGAAGCAATAGCTATTGAACGCAGGTATAGATCTGCCTACGTTTCTTGCTAAGGTGTTGGCGGTATATTCTATGCTTATTATCACTCTACGTAACCGACGCGCTGTCTATAAACAATTTTTGCTAATGGCTGGATTTACGATATTGAGAACCACAATTGAAAATCGCGAACATATCCGCCGGTGTCGGTCGCTGAGTGATGCTTAGCGGTTCCCACATTCAAGATAGATTTTATTTTGGTGCGGATTTTACGACTTTCCGTCGACAGATTTGCTTATTTTTCAAGAGCAGGGTTTTTGAATTTTTACGCGGGAACCTTCAAAAATTGCGCTAAAATTCTTGGTATTCCGTTTCGACAATCCTTTATTTTTACGAGAAAGTCCTGTAAAAATCAGTTAAACCTATGACAACAAAAAAATTAAACAAATTATAGACAAGATTAAGATAATCTTGCCTGAAATTTGTTTAATTTTTAGACTAGACAGTACAAAACTTAAAAAAAAAAGTTTTATATATCAACAATTATTATTTTTTAACAGACGCTTTCTAATAATTGATTCATAAATTCGTGGCGACATTTAGATTCATTAACAAAATATCTAAATATTATAATTTAATAAGTAGGTACCCTATAAAACTTGCGTTTGAGTTTTAAATAATAAATAAAGAATAAAGGAGAGGTCAATGGAGCCGTTGAATTAAGTTAATCATAAAACGACAGATGTTAGACAATAAAGATGAAAAAGTTAGAACAAAGCTCATTATTAAATTAATTCGTTCCTTACATAAAATAATAGGGAAACTTTATTGACTTTTGTTACGTTAATGTAGCTTTGTTTGAGGAAGAATAAGAATATTTAGACAAAACATAGCTAATTAGCATTAGCTAATTGTGAAGTACTTACAGTAGATACGTTTAGAGCTAGGTTTTTTTAGACCTAAAATATACTATGAATGAACATAAAGTTTTTTTACTTTAAGTATTTCGAATAGTTTTTATAAAACTTGTTTATACCGAAACGTGTTAAAGATAGTGCGAAGCATTTATTACAGATACTAACATGAGGTGTTCAAGTTAAACTTAATTCATTTATATCCAACATCTAATCCTATCTAGAGTTCATATTAGATATCCGTATTGATCCCAAAAAATATTAATTATATACCTACATACAGAACTTCAAAAATACTTCGAAAGTCCTACAACAAAAGCTTCAAAAAATTTAATGTGCTATGTACACATGTAGATACTATGATTTAATAATTGGCCACTAATGGACAAGCTTTGATTATAATCAAAGTGATAAATGTGATAGCTGATAATCCACAGACGTTACACGACATAAAATAAATAAACAAAATGTACGCTCATATGTGGCTATAAAGGTATTCCATAATTACATGTAAGCATCTATTTGTGCTTTACTTTTGTGGAATATTGACTAGTTATTGTGAAAACTTACCCTCGCATATAGATATTTTAACGCCAGAAGCTCAGATAAATAAAACAGGTAGATTACTCACCGCCTTGTATTTGAGTAAAGCCAAAAAACTACGCTACTTTCATGTATTTATACGCACACACTTACACAAAACTAGCGTGGTTTCTTTTCAGTTCCTTTGTTAATTTACCCTCACATAATCGCTTTTATAACCCGACCATTTTAAAAATGGCTACATTTTTTTGTTAGGAATGATATATCTACCTGCTTTATTTATCTGAGATTCTAACAGATCTAATGTAGAATTTAAAAAAATATATGCAAGTCAACTTATCAACGTATTCACGCTTGGTCCAATTTTTTTGAACGCCAACACAAATAATTAAACACATTTTTGGTATTTTACGAATTTCTTTCCCCGGGAAATGAAGAGTACGTACTCGTATAATTAAATTAATTTGTGTAATTGCATTGCCGTCTGCACGAGTATTTCATTTCGATAGGGTCAGAGCGGACTGCCCGAATTGATTCAAGTATCACTTTGCAATTATTAATTAAATTATTCGCAACGTTCCTATCTCTGTGGGCGCTCACTCTGTAGCTTCGGTGAATTATCCGTCAAACGAATTCTGTCGATTCTTGGATGAGCACTAATAGCTATTATTTAGCATTTCCATGCTTAGCGGAGAATTACAGTTGAAATTATTTGCTTTACCTAAATATTGATTAGAGCCTTATTTTTTATATGATAGAAGTAGCAAACAAGCATGCAGGCCACCTGATGGTAAGTGGCCACCGCCGCTCATGGACATCTGTAATCAACCCCAGAGAAGATTATAATCCTACCTGAGGTCGACCGCAAATGCGTTGCTACCCCTAAGGATTAAGTTGGAACGCCACGGATCAGTGTGTCTCCCTAGCCACACCCATCAAACCAGAACGTAGCAGCGCTACACTGCTGTTATAAGGCAGAAATAAGTGTGGCAGTGGTGCCGCCGGAGTCGAGCCACAAAGAGTTTTACCACCTTTAAAAGGAATCTTGTCGTTTTTATGAGGAAGTCGTTGGTGCAACTGGCAAATGTAAATTGACTACGTATCAGTTTTATGATCAATCGTCACTAATTTACCTGGCCACAATCCCAATGGAGTCTTTATTCCAGCACCTACTCTATATACTCATATATGTATGAAATAGAACAGCCAGGTAATCTATTTTATACGAATAAATCTTAAAACTAATTTTGGTATCCACACTACAGCACTTGATTGGCCAAGATTGCTCGATGATTCATAAGAAATTCTAGCTGATTGGCTCAGCTAGCTGGTTGACTAATTCCTAATATCTATATCCTAATCGATTGGGAAAAGTCTGGAAGAAATACACTGACGTGGTTGACTGTTATAATGACGGAAGGCGTTATATTATGTGTTATGATCCAATTTTAAAAACGCTAACCTAAATTTTGTTTGTGTATCTGTGTGTATATTGATAACAAAGTGATTTAACCAGGAATTTAGATTGGATTTTTCAAACAAAATTGGATTGTAGTATTCTCCAAATCCGATTTAGTTCGTATACGATTTTAAACGACATTGAATTCTGATGGGATCCGAACACAAATATACAAAAAATGTAATATAAAAGCTGATTTTTTTATTGTATAACAAAAACTAATCCTAAACTAGAGATGAATGTATTTTAAAGGTGGTTAAAACTACTCTATATAATTATTAATTCAAATAAGTATAGCGACATATAGATATATATATTTATGAGTACTATTAATATGAATTAAGTTTTTTAAAAAATATTTTTATAGCAAATCGTTCACTCGTAAAGTGTCAGGCAGGGTAGCAACGAATGTGTCAATAAAATTATCTTCGTTTGATATTAAGCACGATTCACGTATGCGAAAGAAACCGCAGAAAATTGTGATTTTTTATGAAATTAATGTAGCAAACGAGATAGCCCACATAATTATAAGTAATCACTGCTATCTTTAACTAATTACTAAAACATGTGGGCCATTTAATCCATAGACATGTATTGTTCTAGAAGATTTTAAATCGATTTTAATTGGGATTAGAGTACCAGATAATGAAATGACATAAAATGAAAAAATATTAAATGAAATAAAAAAATAAAAAAAATTAAGACCTTTATTCGCTGTAACAAGCTGCATATACAAAGAAGAACAGCATTACATAAAACACAAACACAAGTAGTTATAGTAAAGAATAATTACCCAAAACAACAAAAAATATAAAATAGCGTATACCCTGGTACCCCTTAACTAACTAAATTAACCTTAACTAATAACCTTAACTAATAACTAAATTTTAAGCAAATACCTGTGCATACATTTAAAAATCCAGCATTGTACTTATCATACCCTTGAAATGAAAAGACAGCAGTCTTCACCACCTCATATAATTTAAAATAAGCATTCGCGTAAGGGTTACGTATTTCTTACGGTTTACTTTTCAAATCAGAACAACCTAGCGTTTAAAATTAAGTATTTTTAATATAGGTACAGTAATATGGGTATGGTTCCGTTTCCAAGTCAACGAAGAACTACAATTATATTTATTTTATTTATTTTTGGAAGATACAAAAACTCAATACATACAATCATTTTCTAGGTATACATACTCACAATAGATTATTCTAGTAAAGGGGCAAAAAGGGCATAAGCGTCATAACATATTAAATATCACTTATGACCGATGATGCGTACCGCATAAAAATCAACCACCACAACTTGGCCTTTGTAACCAAGTTGGCCGCAGAACAGCTCCCGTTGTGAACACAAACTTTTCCTGTAGACACATAAACTTTTCCGCAACATTTATGATACATTAACCGGCGTGCCGGCGTTGCCAACTCCTAACAGGGTCGTAATAGTTTATATAGAACAAAGCACCTCAACAAAATTGAGGTAAGAAACACCACGACCAGTTTGCGTTGAGCCCGTTTAGCTGACCCACGAGCGGCTATCCCGTAGAGATCCTTGGGAGCGAGAGGGGAGTGGTAGGTCTAAGTACACTGGTAATCACATGTTGTTGAATAACGTAATGAACTAATTTGTCTTGCCCGTAATGTGCCGCTCAAATCTGCCCCACGTAGCCAAATGGCCCAACATGAATACAATAACGAAATATTATCTTCGTTCCGCGTGAATCTGTTATCTCACTGTTAAAACAATGACTGTATTTTGAACATTGTTCTTGTAAAGCTTTGAAGGTTTAGATTTAATCCTGGGTTTTAAGCCAAGAAAGGAAGCCTGGGTTTGAACTGAGCAGTGATAGCCTAATAGTTGAAACTTGACCTCTTAATCGACGGTTTCGAGGTTTAAATCTCTGACCTCTAAATTATGTGCGTATTAGATAATTTATTTTTTGTTTATTTATTTATTCTTTATGCACCTTACAACAAAGTGTAGTAACAAAGGTGGACTTAATGCTGCAAGCGTTATCTGCCAGTCAACCTTCGGGCAGTATTATTATCACTTGCTTTAATGGTGAAAGAAAACATCGTCAGGAAATCTGCTCAACTAAGAGTTCTCAAAGACGTGTAAAGTCTACCAATTCGTACTTGGCCAGCGCGGTGGACTAAGGCCTAAAATCCCTCTAATTGTGTCGCGACCCGTGGCCCGAGCAGTGGGACAATAATGGGTTGACAACGAAGCCAAGAAAGGGGTATGAGATTTCGTTTTACAATATGCTATAGTATTTTGATACTTAGATTGTGTTACGTCATACGTGAAGAATGTTTATATTTGCCAACATGTCTTCATCACGTCTTGGTATGTCGTAGATGAAGTTGTTTGTCTAAAAATAGCGTCTCATTAACCTCAAGGCATTAGAAAGGGCGCGAGACTAGTTGAACTGTTGAAGAATGTTAGGGATGGAATGGATAATTATAGGCAAAATTAACAAACCGCTGAACTTAACAGTGATTTGTGGGAAATATTCTACAATTACTTGACTGAATTAATTTTTTTTTTTAAATCTTTCCTCTTGCACTATAAGTACATTTTAAGGTGTAAAACTGGTTGCAAGAAAACTGATTTATAATTACAGACTGCAAACAAACTAGTGAAAAAAGTAAATCTAGCAGATAGAAAGACACTCATTTTTTCCCATTTCCTTTAATAATATTTTCCCATTTTCACTGCATATCAAAGGAAAAACTACAAACTATAAAAACGCGGTCTAAAAATATCGCACTAAAAGAAAACATGATGTTTCCACGGAAATTATATGTGAGACGGAAAGAAAATCAGGCTTGTTAACCGTAAGCGCTCGAGTGTTTCTAACGGCCATTGAATGGGTTTCGAGGTGTGGTCCAAGGGATAGGCCACAGCGGCTAGGCAAACAATGAAAATTACCTTAATGTCACTATTAAAAATCTTTACAACTTTGTGGTTAATGAGACGATTGCGTGACGTCGTGTATTTCATATACTCGTATTGTAATACAAATAGGTTTAATTTTTATTTAGAGAAACTAGAAAAGTCAAGCGAAATCCAAACTATCACTGCAGTCTATTAAGAGCAAAATAAAATGATCGTAGCACAGTTTTACTTGAGCTTGACGAAAGTTTTTCTATCTCTGAGGACTCAATTATTTCTGCACATCTACGTACATTACGGCCATTGAAGGCATCCATATCCAATCCATGTAGTGAATTCTGTATATGTCTTACTACGCCGTTAAAAATAACACATATTGACCACTACCGATACTTATGTAGCAAAGATATATAAAACAGGTTAAGTAGCACTCAAATAGAGATAAGTATATAACTGTTAAGTTGCAAATAACTTCATCTAATTGAAATACCGAACAAATCATGAAACGGCTATTTCCAAGTTTTCGCAATTGAATGACTTAATTAAATAAACTCTCATTACTGTTTATAAATATTTAATAATGCTTTCATTTAAAAAGAAATCTTGTTACTTTCATTACTGAGAAAAGTTGTTTTGTAAAAACCTAGAGCAAAAACCTCGCACCTAAAGAGAAATTGTGAAATTATATATGAGAGGGAAAGAAAATCAGGCTTGTTAACTATAAGCGCTGGAGCGTTCCTAACGGCCATTGAACGGGTCTACTGGATGTGGTCTAAAGGAAGAGCGGAAGAGAGGGCGGTACTTAAAGTACTAAGTATTTGATCTGTTAGGTGTTAATTTACTTTTTCTACAATTTATGTTATATAAAGTTGCTGTTTATTGTAGAACGAGGACCTGTGAGAGAACCTTTTTTCTCATTCAATTATTCTTAACTTACGTGAAATTATAAATTTGTGATTTAATTGCTTTGAAATAAAATATTTAAGTAAGTAATTCGTTACTTCAAAACAATAATTTAAAGAATTTTACACAATAAGTAGGTATGTATTATCTTCCACTCCTTTATGCCGACCGCGATCTCTCGTGATTAAAGTCCATAGACATCTATACTCGATGATGTACCTATATGTAGTGTAATGTCAGCTCTATTAACTATACGAGACATTTTTATTTAAATTTCCCGCTATATCTCATGCCTCAAGCCGCATCCTAAAGGATCCTTAGAGAAAGCCTCCTTTACAAAAGGCAAGTGTTTTAATGAAGCAAAGTTAGTGAATGCGCCTTTGATAAAATTAGGGACAAAATTTAAACAGAAACTTTCGACTTTCTCACGTCAACAGTTATTAATGACTTGTACTAGCCGGTTCGTTACTCGCGTGGAAAATTGTGTTTTAACTAAATAAATGTTTACACTTTATACTTAAGTTAATTTACTCAAGTTCAGTGTATATGGATGGTGGAACTTAAGTTTAATTGTTATATTTTCATCACATCTTTGTGTGCAGTATTATTTGTAAGCCACGATACTTACAATGTTTAAGACGTTATGAGCATCTCAACATTTGTTTAAGGTCTTCATAAATATTTACCAGTCGTACTTAAAGCTCTATATTTATAGTTTACTAGCTTTTGCCCGCAGCTTCGCTCACGTGGACTACTGAAATGGGATGAAGATTTTCTATGCATTAAAGCAT
>DWPV01000489.1:0-28444 GCA_018251915.1 Urbanus proteus proteus | reverse complement strand
AGTACGGAACCCTCCATGTGCGAGTTCTACTCTCACTTGGCCGATTATTTAATATTACATTAGGGCAGGCCTCTAACCTCTAAAAAACAAGCAACAACAAAGTAACAAATGAGCATGTAATCTAATGGTAAGTGGTCACTGCCGTCAAAGGACGTCGACCACATACCTGACATTAAATTACGGATGCATACTCCTGAGCTATGATAGAAAGATGGTCACCTAGTATTTAGGTCAACCGTTATACACTTTCCTGTAATTATTCTGTTAGTTAAAAAAGGTTAGAGAGAATTAAGTTTCTTTAATAATTTCAGTTCTAAATTTTTAGAATCTTGTTAATACAAATAAAGTTATAATACAAGTCGTTCATTTTGACATCGAGTTAAATTGTTTGTAGGAAAATAAAGCACCCGTCTTTATTATTTTGTAGCGAAATGACTACTTGGGAGTTACGTGACGATTTTCCCGGCGAAGGAACTGAAAAACGGTTGCCAGCGTCAATCACGTACGTTCAGGGTTGTCAAAAACGAAAAAGACTTTTAATTTATACAAATAAATAAAAGTGTCTGTTTGCGATTTCATAACAACATTTTTTTATTCAATGCATATGAATGTATACAGGATGCCTATAACGAAAATGCAATTAAACAAAATTTTGTCTGCCTGTTTGTTTGGCTGAGGTAATCTTCTAAACGGATGGACTGATTTTGACGGGACTTTCACTGGAAGATAGCTGAAGGTCTAAGGCGTAATATATACTACTTAAATTTTTGAAAAAGCGCGCTTGCATGCGCACGCTTTCGCGGGACATCGGGATGGCATTTATGTTTAAATATGTATATTTTTTTCTTTTTAAATGTGGGTGAAACCGCGGGGTTCAACTAGTATTAAATAACAATATATCAAAAAATATATAGTTACCATAATCTTTTCCGAATTAGCTGTTCAATTTAAATTATGTCCATTAACATTAAATGTAAGAGATCATGAAAAATATCTCCGCAGGGTACGTATTACTTTAAGTTTAACTGTGGTGATAAAACTAGGTACCATTGACATACTCGTACATACTACGAGTATTAAATATTGTCGTAAAGTTGAGACCAATTTTATCATGAAGCTGAAGAGCATAAATATTCATATAAATGTACTCGTACGTTATATATTTATACTAGCTGATCCCCGCGGTTGCACCCGCGTTAAAAAAGTAAAAAAGAATAGTAACATCCCGCGCTCCCGCGAGAGAGCTCGCAAGCGCACTACGCGTGCGCTTAAGCTTTTTCTAAAATCAAAGCAACCTATGTTACGCCTTAGGCCTTCAGCTATCTGCCAGTGAAAGTCCCGTCAAAATCGGTCTAGCCGCTTAAAAGATTAGCTCGGCCAAACAGACTGACAGACAGACATAAAAAAATTTTTATTGCATTTTCGTTATAGGTATCGTGTATACTTTTAAATGCATTGAGTAAAAAAATGTTATTTTGAAATCAATCACAAAAAGACACTTCAATTTTATTTATTTGCATAGGTATGCAAGAGAACACGCTAATTCAATATGGTACAATTTTTTGTCGGAAAGTAAAAATAAATTTTGTCACATTTTTAAAAATTGCTCTAAATATTTTAAGGCTTAAAGTGTTTTTTTATTGTTTAAATTTAAGTATCAACCCTCCGCCCTGGGATTCATCTCCGGTCGTGTATGGAAACAGGTAAACGGCAACATTTATCACCGTGGGGTACGTATGTCCAAATGTTTTATTGTCGTAATAAAACGGGGACACCAGTGACTTAGTATTGATTTTTGTCGGAAAATCTAAATTATTTTTATCACATTCGTAAACTCAGATAAATAAAATAGATAGATTACTCACCGGCTTATATTTGAGTGAAGCCAAAAAAGTCACGCTACTTTCATGTATTTATACGCACACACACACAAAACTAGCGTGGTTTCATGTCAACACCTTTGTATATTTACCCTCACATAGTCATTTTTATAGCCCGACCATTTTAAAAATGACGTCATTTTCTTGTTAGGAATGATAGATCTACCTACTTTATTTATCTGAGATGTTATCCCAAGATATATTAACCAATATAATGATCAAAATTGTAAACGATATAGGCATTTATTTCATTAGGAGCACAAAAGTACTAAAAAATAAAAATATATAAAAATGCGTTACAAAAACTAACAGAATCGTAAAAACTGATAATAAAACAAATAATTTGGCGCCTCACCTCTTTTAAAATTATAATTAACTTTACTATCAAATAATTACAGACATTTCTTTACAACTTACCTAATAAATTCCTTAAGCACACAAAGTTTTTAAACTTCGCTATCTTAATATTACTTTAATGTTTCTCCCGACACCGCCAGCACAAAGTTCATTGAATTAAATACGTTCGTATCCATATTATCTCGTTTAAAGTGTTTTATTTATCGCTATTATCCGTAGGTTTTACAGTTTAGTCGTGTGTCGCTTTAAATTAAGGGTCATCAATTCGAATGCATTCGGTGTATAGGAAGAGTTTAAATATATAAAAGGTAATTTAAATCGTACGGCCGGTGAACGCCGGTTGCGTAACGCTGCATTCTTGTCCGCCAATATGCGTAAGCGCAGCTGAAACCGAGGTAAGAGGTGTAGGAAATTGTAGTATGCTAATCACAGCAGTATGCGAGCCGTATGGCCGTGGAACAAAATCTGGATGTCTTTAGTAACGTACATACGTCAAATTAGTTAATGAAAATTATATTCATGCAGGATCACTATATAAGTTTTTTTCTCGCTACTATAATTATTACGACTATAATGTTTATATTATTATCACTATAATTTGTTAATGTTTTCAACTATTTTTTATTAATTCGAAAAAGTACAGCTACATTAACATATGATTAACACGTGTCTTTTTTGAGTATTCATAATGCAAATGTTACTTAAACTTCTTAAATTAATAACCTCAGTTTTTATTTTTTGTCCAAAGAAGCATTATATCTTGTATTCTAAACATGATTCTAGATTTTTATCCGCATAACGACAACATAGTAGATGTTTAATAAAAACGCTTTAATTTAACTTAATAACAGTAAAATATTGCAATATTTTTGGTCAGCCATCATTCGAACGGTGCGATATTGAAATTAACATACCGATTTTCTTTCACTGTGCATCAAACTCGTATTCGAATAGAAATCTCTACACGATTTCACGCTGATATCGATTTATAAACATCGATATCGAAATCCGATTGCACTTTATTGATTATAATATGCGTGTACGCATTTATTTATTACGACTAGTAAGTAAATATTGCTGTTTCTCAATTTGTCCGTTAAATTCATAGCTTTATTTGTACATCGAATTGATGGAATTGTTTCACGGGTCTTAATTAATAGAAAGGAATATCGTACGATCACATCTTAATCGCGAATTTCGAAATGCTGTAACCATTCTGAATGACCTTTTGTAAGAGTTACTAGCTTTCAGTATAAGGGTATAGATCCGAAAATTTGTCCGATTTTTCGGGTATTTCTTATTCAGAATAAAGTATAGGAAATGTGAATCAAGACAGTGCAGATTTTATTGCGAGTCTATTATATTTTAGCTTCTCATGTCGCGTCATAAAAATTTGACGATATCAGGTAGGTATAGGTATATTTATTATCACGTACTCAACATTTTTAGGATGGTCAATATGTTCATGGAACGAACTTATACTCAGAGAAAACTCAGAGAGAAATTTAGATAAGAAGCATTATTTAATTTTTACCTCTATTAGATTATTACTTACACATAATTAGCATAATTTAATTTTAACCTCAATAAGAATATTACTTACAAATGCATAAGAACATATACATAAATACGATTATAACACAGGGACCTCACAGAAAGGTCCCTAGTTATTGATTTTATAAAATTAGTAATACCTACCACATTCAGAAAACAATTACATTCTATCAGCCACAATAAAGTTCAAAGCGACCACCTGTCATTAGCTTAGCCAATGAATATTGAAACATCCGCAAAAAGCCGTCCTCGACCTACACTCCCATACAAATGAACTGTTTAATGAATTAACGCATTGTATTTAAAACCAAATTCTTTTGGAAAACATTACAGAAGAAAATATTACACAAGCCCACATTACACTTATTGGTAATGGTAAGATTATTCTGAAAAAAAATACAAATCAATAAAATTAATGCCATCTATGCCTTCTAGGACTTGGAAGTTCATTACTCTATAAATAAATACAATTACTACAATACCGCGGGGTATATTATTTTAACTTTTCTCACTCTTGAATTATTCTTATTGTTAGGAATTCTCTCAACATATCCATTTTTATTGACTTCCAGCATGTATGACAGTGCATACCACCCAATAGTCAAGCCAGATCTTCGGTTTCCGTTTATCGATGTTTGTAAATGAGTGCCTTGACCACAGACAGTGGCCTTAACCTTTCCTTAGTAAATAAATTGTCGAATTAATATATAGGTCGTAGAAAATCAGGTCTTCCAGTATGTTATGTTCCATTATGTTCTGTGCCGTGTGACTACCATTTCTTATCTTACCGTCATTGTCGTCAGAGGCGACTGGCTATATAACCCAGGAGTTAGACTAAAGCGTCATCCTGTGTAACACTACGATCCACTATGGTCATGAAGACATGTCAGATGCGATGACTGTCGGCAACAATCTTCATTATTGAAGGCCTGTTTCTAGCAGTTGACCTCAAAGGTCTGATGAATGGATGTAGTTAGTATGTATATTTGCCGCCTCCAAAAACTTGCCGGATACTAAGAAGTGGGACATTCAGCCCGTTAGTTTTATCTATATTTTTTAGCTTATAATAATAAGCACATACATTTTTATAAAATATAAAATGCATTCACAGAGAGCCAAGATTGAATACCTAGTTAATACTTCAAACATACGAGCTGCTAATTAAGTCTATTCAGAACTGAGAGCAACTGAAAGGAAATGAAAAGGCCTAGGGCACTCACAACATTCAAGACACTTACCCTTCATTCGCTCCATTTTGCTTCTGCATTTTCTATATAACCGAGGTAAAACTTATTGTGGTTCGATTTTAGAGTCACCACTGCTACACGTATAGTAAGTAGTCGTATAGTAAGGGACATGCGAAGCATATCGTCGTAGACTTTAAGGTAGCACAGTACCAAAAATAACGAGCGTGCAGTCCACCTGATGGTAAGTGGTCGTTGCCGCCATCTGTAATCAAATTACTATAACGTCGCGCATGAAATGGAATTGGCGGTAATTCATTCCCGGCCGAACCATACTCATCAATCAGGTCTACTAACTTTTTTGTTGACAAGGGGAAACCCTCAAAAGGTACCTCCGATGACTCGACGCCGAGTCAGGTGGGATCTTTACCACACTACAACCCCCCCGGTGTCAGTCCTCGGCGCTGCGAAGCCGATTCCAGAAACCTATGAGCGTGGTACCCCATCGGGCTCTACTCACGTGAGCCTACTCTCGCCGCACCATCAGGTACACGACGATATGCAACGACACATACCACCTTCCTTCCTGAGGCCACTGGAACCCATTACTACCTAGCGAACCTACCATCAAGTAGATTGCCTACTAGTTTGCTACTTCTAATTCGTATAAAAATGTAATAGTAACAGTAAATGAAATTGTACTGACCCCAAATAAATTGAGAATAGGCCAGAATGATGTGCCGTTCTCAAAATAGATAGTCTAAACTGTTATTGCGTAACCTTACATCATCAGCCTAAACGGATTACCTCATTTTATTATTCGTATTGATACACGTATACAGACTAACCTAGTGCGTGGTGGGTTCGATCTCCGGACATCAAAATATTTGAATGATGAATTTAGATTTCTATTCTGGGTTTGTAGGTACCTTTGTATTCGAAATAGGAAATTCTTCAATATCATAGTGACAATAATGGTAAATCTTTATGCAGATCGTCTTCGGCTAGCCTTAACCATCTAGGCGCCCCGGGCGTATCACCCATTTGGCGCCCCGTGCTTGTCATACATTTGGCGCCCTGGGCAAGTTACCCATTTGGCGCTCTTTATCTATGCTTTTTTTTGTGCATGCATTGGCGCCCGTAGCGCTCCTGGATAAAGCCGCCAGTGATCATCGTGGTGATGCCTGCCAGAAATCTGTAAATAGCAGGATGTCCTCAGACCACAAACAAATGCTACTACCCCAACGGACTAAGTTTGAATGCCTCATTAACAAAGAGGTACAGCATTATGGAAATATCTAAAAAAGATAATAGGAAAAAAAATGTACAAAGTAATTCAAAAATATCTTGCCAGTGTGACGTCACAACATTGAGGAAGACTGATAGAAAACTAGCACATTGAATCGAACCACAGATTATCTTTCAAACATTACGTAACCTCATCAATCTTAACCAAAGGCAGATATTATTTATTCGTGTTGATATCCTAATTGCGAAACAATAACATTCCAGCTTTAAACAAAGAATCGCCACACCCACTACCACGCCTAGGTAACGTTGCGTTGCTTCCTCAAATTAGCAACCCTGACACACAAATTTATTTTAGTATTCTGTTTGTAATGCTTCGGACTTCAGTCAACTTACACATTCGTAATTAAAAATATTTATTTTGAGGGCTTGGATTTTTTGCGCAACGTCATAGGTAGAGGACATTCGAAATAATTATTAAGAAAATTATTCTTAATTTTCATTTTTATTTGAGTTTGTTACTCAATTTCTCGATAGACAATTTCACATCACTACAGAAAGTATTTGTATTACTGAAAATTATTTATTTTGTTTTTTGAATTTTGCATTTCGATTATGAGGTGAGAATAATCTGATGATTAAAAACAATCACACAAAATATTCACATACCTAATACACAGTTGTAAAATTTTGATTCTGATTTTTTGTCAAGTGTAGATGTGTTTCTCGTTACGGGGGGTAAGCCTACAAAAGATGCACTGGTGTAGGAAAATCGCCAAATTATGTGGGATTTTTACCCACTAAAACCTCCTCGGTTGCAATTCTCACTGCAACGTAAATAACTCCGGGATCTTCAAGCCGATGAAGATTATGATTTCAAAACTACGGGAACAGATACAATTACACCACACAAATTTTTATTTTAATAATAATAGTCATTCAATCAGTCATTTTAATTGTAATAGTCATCTAGTTCCAGAAGATGCTAACTAGAGAACCTCTATTTCAAATTACCAGTAATCACTATTTCCGCTTGATAACGTTAATAAGAACCTTACAGAGATTAAGGTCAGACAGTTTGATAACAAATAACAATGAATAGTAATTATTCAACCTTCATGATTCACTTGATATATAGTAGATGCGTCTGAACAAATTAGTTGCAAGTTGCAGGCTAATTAACATAATCGTAAGTATACTGCATAACCAATTGCACAGATTTTTACCTTGATTATTTGCAAAAAATATATAGGTATAGTATATACCTTTTTTAAGACCTATTTTTTATATTGTCGGTACTAAGCGGTTAAGAATAGTCTATAGGTACACTACTTTTTCATAATAAATACTCGTCGTCAGTCGTCAACCACATAACCAATAACTGTATTGAAAATTTTAATACATCCCTACTTCTTCCTTTTTTTTTGTTCTGTGGTAAGTCATGGGTAGGTACCTACTCTAATTTAAATTGTTATATTTCCTTTACTCTCTCTAATATAAAATGTTATTTATTAAATTAGGTATTTTTATATTGGAAACGTATGTTGTAATTATAAAGTTTAAATTTACATTAAAGTAGGTACCTATTTATTGTCACTCACTGTCCTAACTACTGTTCTTCTCTATTATCTATTAAAACATTTTCTAACGTGGTACGGCGTCTACTGCATTAAAGAACAGTTAAAAAAGGTACCATCAAAAACGTCTAAAAACATACTTATTAAACATACATATTTTTACATAAAAATAAGTATGTCAACTTTACAATAAACATATTTCAAAGTTTCACAACACTAACTTCTACATACAAAGAATTTACGTAAAAGTTCTGAACGTTAAAAAAAATAGCCTAACATGTTCCCGTTTCACTTTCTAGGTCGCTCGCACAACTTTACT
The DNA here is from genome assembly GCA_018251915.1 of Urbanus proteus proteus. Classification (NCBI taxonomy): domain Eukaryota; kingdom Metazoa; phylum Arthropoda; class Insecta; order Lepidoptera; family Hesperiidae; genus Urbanus; species Urbanus proteus. Next base: position 20,325 of record DWPV01000489.1, on the reverse strand, counting down.
ATTGCGGTCTTGACATATATTAGCAGGTAAAGCTATTTATAACGCGCCTATTACAAATATTATGTTTGTAGGTCGCTTATTATGGCTTTCTTTCTATTTAAAGATGGGCTTAGTAATTAGTTATTTGCAGATATACGGCTTAAAGTTTTTTGTATTATAGTGATAGGAAACGAACATGCAGTCCAACTGGTTAACGGCCATGTCGCCCATGTACCTGCGAGGAAGTCCATGTGACAAGAATTCTATCTAATATCTAAGGTCGACCCTGAGGTCTAAATGAGAAAGCCTCCGAAAAGTATTTCACCTTACCACACCCCTCAAGTCAGAAAATCACGCTTAAAACTTCCATTTTTAGCCAGAAAAGGGTGTGACGTTAGTGCCCCCGAGTCGACTAAGGATATACTGCATTTAAAACATTACTTCATATTAAACGCCTTTCGATTAAAAAACGAGTTACAAACTTCGGTCATCGAAGGTAATGAGAACTGGACGATTTTCTCACAATAAACCTGAATATGTCCATGACAATAATATCGATGCAATATCGATACTGGTTTATCTTTTATTTTAAGTGTGAGAAATAAAAATGTGTGCGATTTATGACACATAATGGGGATGATATAAAATGATATTACAAAATTATAAGTCATAGAGATTCTTAGTTAAGGGGTGTGTCAAAAATAGGTAATAGAAGTGAAAATGGGTGTAGTTACTATTCTATCTAATCTTATCTTACTTAACTTGTTACTATTAGGTATTGGATAGTAATGATTGGTGGATTTTTTTACCTACTCTTTTACGAAAAACCTACTAATTTGTTTTGAATTAAATTAGCTATGTACACATTCGTTTATGGCTTGGATTAACGCATATCTATCTACATACCTAGGTAAGTAAACTGTCGGTCACAGACGTCTATACACATATCAAAACAGAATAATAATTCTCCCTGGAGTTTATTCTACAATGTTGTTTCCCTGTAGGGCTAAATTGGAGCATTTCATAAGTCAACCTGCCTTACAAAACCATTCTAACCAGAACATACCAGCGCCCAGGCAGGGCGAACCGGCGATCTATTACCGTGAAAAAATGCCAAATTTCGCGAACAAAAAATAGATAAAATAGTACCATTAGCACGACCGCCATTAAACAAATACCTTCACACGAAATTAACACTATCCTGTTAAATTACTTACTTTAATTAATGAAATATTGTCGTCAGGGTAAATGAACGCAGAAATTTGGGCGCGGTCTAGATTGAAGAACCTGTTTACAGTGAATTTACGTCATGTTAATCAATAAATTACGCGTTTATTACCTCTACTTGTTTCTTTAGATGCCTATTCCTTATGTGCCTATATCGCTGCCTATCAATAATCGTTTATTACTCGAATAAGCCGTTAGTATAGGCGATTCAATTCACTAAGGCGCGTCTGTGATCTCTGTTGCGGAGACGCACGGTAGAAAATCGCTTCAGACATGATTCAATGTAAGTTTTAATGAAATTAGGTACTAGTTTAGTGCTAAAGTTTTATTACATACTCAAGACCTAACAAATATTGGCGAATGGTGCATTAAAATTGAATTGAAACATTTTGTAAGTGAATAGTTATGATAAGAGATAAATAAAAAGATAAATGTTTTACTGATACTGCCCGAGAAGCGAACCTGGATCTCCCATAGACCACGCCACGCAGATCACAAAATCCTCAAAATTCCCTTACACGACAACCTAAAAAAAAACCTTACCAACTTAGGTATAATATCCATAAACTTTTAAATATATTTTTCTCTTTTTATGTTCTCAATATTGTGTATGCCTTAATTGATTTATAGAGCTTGGGCTACAGATACAACTATAGTAAGTTTTGAGTAATTTAATTTTTTTTTTCGTAAAATACATAAAGGCGTACATAAACTCGTAAGTTGAATACTATTTCAATCACTGTTACCAACAAATCTGTTAAACAAATAGACGAGAATAATTGGTTGACCAATGAGCGTTTTAAATCAGGACACTAGCAATTTTACAATTGAGTCGTATACGTCACAATACCTACCGAGGCATAGGCGTGGTCTCAACGACCAATAAACTGGGCTGGCTAGGTATGGCATATACGTGACTTACTCCACTGCCTTGGCTGAGTTCAGATTTTGCGATAGATATTTCGTTCAAATTACGAATTCCGCCGACCGCGCACGATGATGCCCGAATGCGAAATGAATGGCATTTTTTTTACAAAACATCATTGTGATTTATTTTTGTTTTTCGTTTTCCTATTTAAGGTAGGTAGGTTAATACATAGTAGGTATATCCGTAACAAAAAAAGTACCTAATTATTTAATATCGTATTACTTAAAAACCTTACGATTATGGCCTTTATCCATATTAATAAAATTATAATAATTACATTGAAATTCCGTGTTACCATTAAAACAAATGTACAATATGTAATACCAAAACTTGCGGAAGCAGTCATGGGTAGTGGAGTTATTGTATTTTATTTAAAATTAAGATGTGATATTAGGCAAAAAATCACAAAAAGTGCGTAACTAATGTTATTTCCCCTGTAACAATTACTTAAAAGGTAAATAGTTAAGTACCCATGTACTCCTCATAGGTACATAGGATGCATACGATTCAAGCACCATTCCTATAATTTTAAAGATTTTTTTATCAGACACAGAAAAAATATTATCCCTATTTGTTACTTACTTCTATTCTATAAAAAATCTGCTATAAAATCATACAATTATTTTTCATTACAAGACAGTGTTACCGATAAAAGTGGCTAACTAAAAACTTAAATTATCCCTTTCCGTTCATGCAAACATTATCATTGCATTTAATCAGTGCATTTTGATCTTCGATGCTACCCGAATTTCTTTAGCCCGAAGCGAGAACCAACCTGTAATCATACCTCAGCCAAGAGCGATCGTGCTTCATGAATATGTTTATCACTTCCCAACACTTATCAAAAACAGCTGCCAATAATATAATTGTTAAGATTTGAAAATTTACATATGTGAACGCACCCTTACCACGCGATGTGCCGTTCCGAAATAAATGTATCAAGGTAGGTAATTATCGCAAACCGATCGATTTTATTTCTTCAATAATTATGCAAATAGAGCTTAATTTAAAAAACGTGCAAGTTTAATTATATAGATAATTCTATCAGCAATTAATATAACAGGCACCTAAGTGAACTCCTGTCGGACTTACAATGAATTATGTTTTTAATTATTGCAAAACTATTACTTACTACTTAAGGACGTCTATAATCTACTAACATATAAGTATGTATAATTATATAAAGTAATAAAATAAGTCCCTATTAATTTTACAGCTACTTAGCAAACACTTGTCATTTACATACCATTTAATAAATATGTACCGACCTTAACATGGTGATTTCAATAGGTAACTACTTAAGTAATGACCTACCTACGTTAAAGTTTAAAATATCAAAGTTTTACAATTAGCGTAGGGGTAAAAAAGCACAGGGTAGGTACATAACTCACTACCTATTTTATTATTACCTATTTACCTACTTACACATATCTTAAATACCTATTTTATGTACACAGATAGTATCTTGAGATCTACTTTAAATTTTAAATGGATGCTATTACCGTTTAATAGTAGGTAAAGCATGTTAAGTTAGTGCAAGTACATTCGCCGTGTCTCGAAATAGTTGATAAGAAACCGCATAGCGATTCTTCTTCGATGTTTTTACAGCATTACTATGAGCACGTGTTCGCGACGTTCAGCAAAAGGCGGACGGCTGTTTTCCGTGTATTTTCTGGTCGAGGGCGCGCGGCGGGCGGGGGGCGGGGGGCGACCGGCGGCAGATGCGCCGCGCAGCGCCATCTAGCGGGAGCGCCGCGTCGCCAGGTGTGCGCGGCCCGCACCGCGGCTTCCACCCGCCCTCAGTCCGCCGTCACGCACCGCCGCGATCACACGTAACTACGGCTGCCACACGCCGGCCGCACGCGCGCGTTTCGAACGTAGTGCACGATACGATATCCGACCGGTTCCCGAAGCCGATGAGCGCGACCAGTGACACCTCTAGTGCTGTGTGACTCGCAGTGAAACGCTCAGTGCAGACATGTGCAAGTGATGGATTACTTATCCGCCGCCGTCGAGTGCTGACGGGCTCCCGTTCCCGTGTATGCTCAGGCGCCGCTAGCGGACGCGCCAGCATGCGCGCCCCCGCGGTGCTCGTCGCCCTGCTAGGGTTTCTGCCCCAGGTACGGCACCGCCACCGACACCGAAACCGCGAACCTCCGTTTGTTTACGTTTCGCATGGTGGATAGGTCGCGAATCGAGCGCCGGCGAGCTCGAGGCCGCTCCGTCCGCACGACACTCACTTTCCCACGAGCATGGCGGAGTCCGAGCTCCCTAGATCGTCCTGGATAGTGGAGAGGGTGTAGGTTAGCCGAGTCGTGACCGGCCCGAGCCGTCCGGAGCCTCGCCTGTGTGTGTTGGATACGTTTACCCGGCAAACACGCTCGGTACATAGTTATAAAGAAAGTTCAGGTTTTACGGGCGGCGCGCGGGGTCAGCCAGGTCGCGAGCCTCTTCGTTTAAAATTAGATGCATTCCGAGGCTTCGCGATGAAGTGGATTCCCAAAAGGACTAATCTGCGACGGTGCGCCAGGAATAACTTGCAGACGAGCGAGTCTCGGGACTCAAGGCGCGATATTTCGGGCAGGGTTAGTAGTCCGGTCTAGTTCGCCAAACGTTTTGTTTATTGACCGTCGCTAAACACTCCATCGACGAAGTAACTAAAGTTCTAAACTAATAAATAAAAAGTTAAAACTCGAAATTTGGATTTAATTGAGGTCATTGATCTATGAACGGGTCAAGTATATTGGCTTACGCTAAGGGTGGCTACTAATGGATGCTATTGCGTACAAATTTCTTGACCTAATAATATTATACAAACACGGCCTAACTACCTAAACAAAATATTTACCGAATAGTGTTTATTTCAAATAGCCGAACTAAATACCTATGTACTCAAATGTTTTGATCTTATCAAAGTTACTAAAATGAAGTTAACAAAAGTTACAGCTCAATAAAAACATACTTTTACCTACTTAACTTAACGATTGTAATCAAAGCTTGACATTGATTATAATTACAAACTATTTCTTTGAAAACTAACTATAAATGAAGTTTAAACAGTTTTGGAAAATACTTTTGAATCAATGAATAAAACTACTAGATAAAATAGTTACCTCGAATTGTTAAACTATGTTTATTGTGATTAGTAATAAGCATCCAAACGAAACATTTGGATGATTCACTTCATCGATACGCCAGTGCCAGCTTTCTCAATCGAACGATCCTACGCAATGCAAAATTACTTAATTATCTGGTTAACAATCGCTAGACTCAACCGAAATGTCAGCCCCTAAAAAATTAAATCGATTTCTCGTCGGGTGAGTTTTTGTGCCCTCGCGACATACCGGTCCAATGCAATGGTAATTCGCAAGGGAACCATTCCCCATGCGTAAGCGCAACCGTAGAACTACTCATTTATTAATGTACCGTTACAAGTAACCAACACGAATACACTATAACATATATTAACGCCGATGTGTGCGACCGGTGTGTCGGGACTTCATCTCGACACCTTATCGTGTGATTTTCGTGAACTTTTAGCAGTCGATTACGGTTCTGTTATTGTTTTTTGCGGTCGACAGGATGCAGTGAAATTACTTCAGACAATATGTCAATTAATTATTAACGACATGCATGTAAAGCGAGATCGTTTTATTCACTTTATTAAGTTTACCTTTCCAGTTTTGTATGTGCAGGTGTAATGAATGAGAATTCCTTAATAATAGCTATAAATATAAATAAAATTGAAACAGTCATCCGGTTCACTTTTTTATCGTTTATCGTTTAATGCTTAACATGAAATATGCTAAATGAAATCGTGAAGCTTTTATGAAGCGTCAGAAATCAGTGTCAGTAAAGACATAACAAAACGACTGAAATTGATTACCATTTTCATTCTGAATCTAGCCTCGGCGCTCTTCTCACGAGTGATCGTAAATACAGTCGTAGCATATCTATACTCGGTACACATCTTATAGATTTATTTGTGTCTGAGTGCGTGTGAGTGTTTTCAAGGCGCTATAATACATTATGAATGAAGTCGCGTCGTTCCAATAAAAAACGGTGTTTTGCACCACCGCCCCGGACTGGTTTGTGTTGCCCGGGGCCTACGTGCGTCGCCGTGCATTGATGTAATTGTCCACCCATCGTCCGTCGCTCCTTATAATGTCCGATACATCCGCAGGATTCGATGTCCGCATTTTTCCTTTTTTCGTTAACTCGCTAACAATACCGATTCCAGTGGAATCGCGTGATCGGCCGTCTTGCGATCGGAAGCGGCATCCGATACACGTCTGCCCCAAACCGCAAATAATTTCCAATTTCCATTTTATACAAATAATTCACCGAAGGCTAAGTTATTGTGCGTTGCCTCGAGTTATAAGATAAAGTTAGGTATAGAGTTGCATGCCCGCAAATGGGCAGTCAATTTTTATCGGTTTGCGACACTGTATTAATGGTGAGATTGTCGGGACGGTTGTCCGCTGGCTATCTAGGACATTGCATGTCGGAGCTGGTATGGAACGTGGACGCAGAGTGCGTATTGCGTTGCGATATGATATAATCGATAGGTTGTATTTCAGTGCGTTCTTACGTGTGTTCGTCGCGCTCCGCGGCCCACGTTGCGAGCAGGTGTGAGCGCCCGTAATGGTTCGAGGCCCTAACATCTGCTTTTTTCATAATTTACTCGCGTACACAAATTCTAATTGCCCGATGATTTAAGTTGAAACTACGGATTCGTTATCACTGCTCTCGAGTGGCTGCCTTAATTGGCGCTTTTATTGCTCAAATCGCCATTATGAACGCGCTCAGCTGGTCACAGGTTCGTTTTCTCGTGGCCACGTATCGTAACAACTTAGACGCTTAGCTATATCTGCCACCTGTCCTCCACACCTGTCTCTAATAAATAAAGTACCAAAAGTTTAAAAGAAATCGTTTGATAAGACCGTCTAAGTATGCAACTCGTTTTATGTGCACCTGTACTGGCTGTGAGTAAATATGTAACTTATACATTTGTCGCATTGGTTCATGATGTCAGGGAATAAAAACATTTTCTTTATATTCGTAACAACGCACAAGACAGGAAAATTGCCGAAATTTTGTTAAATGCTTCTAGAAAGTTTGTTACAGTTCTCAGTGATCATGTTATTAGTTATAATAGTCGATTCGGTCCAAACCGAGTCATTTGGCGTCCAGCGGCAGTTATTTTCACAACAGCACAATAATAATTAATCGTCATATGTCATGTTAGTCGCAATAAGCATTTAAGTATGTGAAACCATTTAACCCTGTTATAATTTCGTCCATTGTCCGAGGGGTTTTGTTCTATGAGAACCGCCTCAATTATGCGAGAGCTCCTTATACGAAATCTGTATAATCGTCGGTTTTTAACTGCTTAACTATGTGAAACTTCAGTTTTGGGTGTATTGTGTGATGGGAGTGTAATGGGCGATTGTGATACAACGCAATGCGTCACCATCACCAGTGTTAAGGGAAAGCCGAAGAAAAATTTAGCTGATAAATACTTTTGAGACGTGAAAGAATAAGATTACAATCACAATAAGGTGATAATAATAATCACAACAGCTAAATGTCAATTTTTTCAGTCATCTAAAGCGAATGTCAAATCCCGAATATTTGTGTAAAGTTACATCAAAATATGTTTAGCTTGCAGGTTAACTAAATAATATTACGCAACATAAAACTTAATTTTATGTTTAAACTTACAAATTATAAGTATTTTAAAAACAGAAAAAGTTCAAAAGTCATAACATTATTACTATTTAATATTAGAATTGCGTTCCATTTACGAGTCCATGATTGGAGAAATAATTGATTGAATAGATTTAAATAATAGCGCTTAATAGATTTAAGACTTCAATTTCTTTGTACCGATTGACAAACGTGCCCATTGTACCAGGACGCGGCAGTCACGCTTCTCAAAAGAGATTTATGTCCTCCATTTCTTTGATTGCAGCCCTTTTAAAATAATTTATATTTCCTTTTCATCCCGACCGGACGTTTAATTGATTCCCGATCCTGTAAAAACATTCCCATTGATCAGATTACGCAATGTCGCCAAACTGGATGCTAAGGAAGTCTGTATTGCATTATGTATGAACGCATGCCTGTTCGCTTGTTTCTTCCGTTTAGATTCGGTCGGATAATTGGAACGGAGATATTTTAGGTGCAAACTTATATTATAAAAAAGTTTCGTTACTTGTTTTGTCTCTTTAAACTTTTTGTGATATTAAGTAACAATATTTAGTATGTATTTTTATTGTATTATAGTATTTTTTGTGACTGTTTTTTTGTGAGTTGTAAATTATAAAAATTAAACAAGATGTTTTTATACCGTAACCTCGAATATTTAAAGAGCGCCGTGTTTATACACATATTTGATTAATTACAGTGGTAGTGATAATAAATTGCGGCCCGAGTTACTTGTACAATTTCGTAATTTATTGCATACCAGATTTGTATGCAGGTAATTCAGCGGTAACCTTCTAATTTAAGGTCCCATTGTTTAGTGAGGCCTGTCTAAATTATTAAATCCGAATTGGGTAAATGTGTCAGCGATGCTGGCAACACCGTAGGTTGTGCAATGCTCCAGGCAGAGAGATGAGTCGAGCCACTGTGGGTTGCTAGTTAAGGCCATAGACGACAGTTATGCATACATAAAACTTTACTGTAAGAACTAATTACCGCGTAGGCGACTTAAATTGATAACTATGTAATAGTTATTTCGCACGATAAAACCCGCCATTTAAGGATAAGCACCGTGTTAGTAGTTAGTTGCACTTTTAAAATGCAATTTAAAAACAATTTGCAGGCGTAAAAGCAACTGTGTATTAAACAAAATAAAACGATCACTCGTGTACATTACAAAAAATGGCTACGCAATTTTCACCGCATTAGATATAACGCGAGATGAACCCACGTTTCATAACGTTGCATATTACCGTGCAGTGGATTAACCACATCAAAACTAATTTCACATACGATCCTACGCAATGTCTATAATCATCCGTATCCGTTATTCCTTTCCACTACAACTAAATAAACGAGGCTACTTAAATTCACTTAATCGTGTTTCATCCGTTATAAACTAATAGACAAATTGTTATTGGGATAGGCGGTAACCGAACGAAACCTCTCTTTTATCTTGTTAAAATTCTTTCAAGTACGTACTCTCGAGACGAAACTATTTTAATAAGTTCCGTGTCGGCGGCAACAGGTTCACACGTATAATCCCTACAACAATCCGAGAGAAGATCTAGTTTACGATACGATAGTAATAGGTACACGACGCCGATCATAGCGTACAGAACACCGACGCACGAATTCGCTTGTGCAACGCTTAAATAACCGCAAAATACCTTATTATGCGCTTTCCATATACGTTCCAGGCAATCTACCGAGCCCATTACCTTCCCCGCTCATGATTCTCCGTTAATTTCGAATTCCACTCTTAGATCGTACGTTTCTTTTATCCCAACGCAGCTGCCAGCGAAACTAACACAAGAACACAAAGAGATTGCGACTTTTGTCGCGCGAACGTCGAATTTCAGAACGTTTTGTTTGCTTTAAGACGAACGAGTGTCCTTTTATTTTGTGCAAAGACGTTCCGTGAAACGGAACGCCCTTTGTTGCGATCCCGGTATGCGTCCCCTCGTCCCCTGCACAATGAATTGAGACTAGTTATTCTCAAAAGTTAGATCAGAAAAACAATTCGTCAAACAACCGATCAGCTGTGTCCGAAGAACGGTCAATTTTTTGTCGCGGCAATTAAAATGACTCTGACATTGTGACTATCTATTTAACACGTGTACTCTACGTTACGCAGACGATAAAAAAATAAACGGTAAAAAATAAATCATACGGGGCCGAATTCCAAATATAAATATCTAATTGCGAATTAAATGCAGTGGCCACATCGTCGCGCTAAAATAAGACTGTGTTTGGGTGTTTATTTTAACACATTTCGCGCGTGTATAACGGCCGAGATGAAAAACATTCCCCTGTGTTTCATTATTTGAGTTATTTTTAGACTCCGCTCAACCTGCCGACTGGACGAGTGTTTACTCCGCTGGCTTACTTACATACAATGATGTTCACATTATTACTCCTTATACTTAACAGGGTACGGCTCTTTGTGGTATTTAGTTTGACAATCAAAAAGGAATTTCGAACAGAAGTGTGTCGTGTAACATAAATCATAGACAGGGCAATTAAGGATAAAATATGTGTACAAACGATAGTAATATTGCGGCGTAATTAAAATGATTGGAATTAATGCAAAGCTATATGTTAACGGAGATTGTGTTGCGCGATAGACGATTAGGTACTCAAAATCAATTTGGACGGTTTTGTTGAGCTTGCGCCGGCGCAATTAATGTTACATGCCAACGTTACTTTCCAAAGGTAAAAAAATATTGATGTTCACGACTCGACGTCGAATGCATTAAATGTGAAGTCGTATGTTAAATAAATGAGATACACGCGTAGTTTAATTCATTACTCGACGCGCTCACATAATACGGGCCATAAGTAAATAGTCATTTCCTATGCGATTGATAACCAAACCTGTCGCTAGAAAATTGATTTAGACAAACAAATAACATCTTTGGTGTTCTCACGAAATATTTCCTGTTTATTTTACATTTTAATTTTATTGCTTAATGTTAATGGCTTGTGAAATGAAAATGTATTATGTTTCAATACGGATTGTGTGAGATGTTTAGTAAAAAGCTTGCCCGATTAGCTTTAACAAGTCATTACGGTAAGCGCTAAAGATGAACTGAAACATCAATCAGAGAATCATCGCGTTAAATCGCCCGGAGATATTATAAAACAACTTATTCGGTAGTCGGTAAGTATTATTTAATTGTTAATTTGTGGTCGCCCTGAGGGCAGGCGGCGACCGCACACGTCCCGCGCGCGGCTTTATTTATTTTTTCTATAAACTTTTAAGTAACTGCTTTTAATAAGTTAGAATCTTTCGAATAGGTTCTAAATGATTTAATTGCATAGGTTGGAATCGGTAAGCCACAATTCATCATAATCCGTGCTACTATGCCTTGATAAACAATACATCAAGTTTGAAAAAAAGGGGATGTTTAGAGTGCCCGCATGCTTTTGGAGCGTTTTTTTGGTTCCGCTCCTACCTGAACCACGTGGAGAGGATTCGCTGTCCCTCTCTTTTGTGGAGTAAAAAGCGAGATGGGTGTAGTTTCGCGTATGAGAAATGAATTCAACCCCAAGCGAGGCAGGAAGTTGGTTGAAATCTGGTGTCTTTTTTACACCATTCTTTGTTTAAACTGTGGTTAATTTTTCAAATCCACAGACCTACCGTCTGCATAGATAAGCGGTGAATGATTCATTGTTCTTTATTTTCTCTTTTTTAAACTTTTGACAAGTTCGAGGCAAGTTCATTGAACGTGGGAACATTTAATTGTTCCTCTTAATTAGTTTATTTGTTGGTTTCCACGCTGATATAATTATTTTGGATAATTGGCGTTACAAAAAATTCTTATAATGTAAGAAAAAAAGCAAAGTAGCATGTAGTAATTCTATGCACTTTTAATGTTTTTTAATGAAACTACTAGATAATTTCTTATTTATAAAAATTGGATTAAAGAGAAACTATTTTACATCTGTAAAATCTATACATTTTAATGCTTTCATACAACAATAGCCTCAATTTCCTCTAACATCCGATGTAAGTTCTTTTATTACAGTATTAAATGAATCGTTTGACGGAAATAATATATTTTTTCAACGTCATGTACACGGGACACCGGTAATGATTCGCTAAGACCATAACTTAATACCACTTCCTTCCGAGGCCTTATAATAACTTCCACTTTCAAATTTCGTTTTTCGAACGTTTTTTTCTTAAGACATTGGCAGCAAGAAATGTCAAACAGTATTTTTTTTTAATTTATGCAATTCTTCTGATATTAAGTGGTCATTGAAAACTATAATTATTAATCCAAATAGAGTATAATGGATACTAAATATTACTTTTTTAATTAGTCACGACATATATTAATATAGACATTGGACGGTCAAAAATGGAAATAACATCTCATAAACCCAAAAGAAACAAAAGTGAGGCCGCAAATAAACATCCGTGAAGTAAGGCAACGCCGTGTTAATTAATTAAAAATAATACTTTACTACCGTAGATAAAAAGCTATAAAAATGCGTCTCGCGAACTACAAAAAGATGTATAATAAAGATGACACTGTCCGTCGGTTAGCACAAGGTGGTATTATTTACAAAGCGTCGCCTATTCCCTAATGCATCGCTAAACCAGTTGATCCCACATGCAAGCAACTGCGCATTCTTTAGCAAGGGTTGCGATTAGGGTTGCTACCTTAAATTATCTTAAAAATATTATCAAAATAATATTCATTATGATTAAGAAATAAATGTACATTAAGAAAAATAGCAGTGCAAATTAAAAAAAAACTTAATTTTTTTTCAAATGTTGGTCGGTACCTATGCCATGCTTTAAGTCAAATGCACTATTATAAGGGTCAAATAACTTGTAATAATAGTAAATATGGTATCGTACCAACCCTAAGTACACGACCCTAAAGGGTAGCGACTAGCTATTATTATTCATAATATAGCAAACAAAAAAGGAATTCCAACTATCCTGTTGACTAGTTATCCGTCAGTGGGGTTAAATCGATAGCATTTTACAAAAAACATCGTTTAAAACAACGCAGGGGGCTACCAAATAACCGAAAAGACGAGAAAATAACGAAAAACAAAAAACTATTCGTCACTCATCACTCGTTCGAATTTAGAATTGGGCTAGGGGTGTCACCACCCCACGTGGCCACCCCATTTTAACCTACATTACTGGCCAGTAACCGTTAATGTCTAAAGATCGATCGACGATGCAAATACATAATAAATTACACTCTACCTTGAATTAAAATTTTAAATTAAGAAATAGAACTACGGATAGATAACTCAAAAATAAAGTCAACGTACCGTAACGTAGTTCTAACGTCATACAGATTAAAAATTATTACTCCTTCATTTTTTGCTTATACGAATGACGTAGATTCGAAAATCGAATAGTTTTTGTTGGCTTAAAAACTTTTTCTTCTAACATCAGGTTGATTTGAAAATCGAATACGTTTTGTTTGTTTAAAAGCTTTTCCTTCCAACCAGATATGACCAATATTGGGACAAATGCTTGCGAATAACCGTTAATATCTCAACAGGACCATACAGTTGTGCAAATAGTTTGTTCAAAGATCACATCGTCGAAAGCTATATAGTTGCATAGCTGGCAACTGTTTGTCTTGTCACTGATGTTGATAAATTGGCTAAGCGTTTACAGACAGATAGTTTCTGTTTTGCGGTAACGTTATTTGTATTGATTGATGGATACCTAAACATGGCTGCAACCCTCTTAAACGTGCGAAATAGAATTTGTATTTGTGTCCCACTGTTGGGCATAAGTGTGGGCACAAGCTTTTAGAAGCTCTAGGACTTATTAGACATTCGTTTTCAGAGCATCGTCTTAAGACTATACCAAAATATTTGTCTTAATCAAGTTCTTATTTATAAAAACTAAAACTAGAACTTACCATTTATTTATATTGTTATTTTTGTTACAGGTGCTGTCATCTGGTTCCTTCGAGCTTAGGATAAAAAGTTTTACGAACTCATTGGGTAGGTTAAGTAGTGGCCAGTGCTGTGATGGTTCCTCGAGTAGTGATGGGCCGTGCTTAGCGCCGTGCAGGACTAAATTCCGAGTGTGCCTCAAGATATATCAAGCTAATATCGATACCACGTCACCGTGTACATTCGGTGATATCACAACGCCAGTGTTGGGTGGGAACTCCTTGGATGTGCCAAACCTCAATGTGGAAGGATTCAGCAATCCAATCGTCTTTCCTTTTGACTTCACGTGGCCGGTGAGTTATTTACTCTATTATATGCCTTAGCGAATTTTAAGTCGAAGATATTGTATAAATCTATATAAAATATAAACAAAGAGAAACATAGAATTTATTTCCGTTGTTTTACTATGTGGAATCTAGAACTATACAATATCTATGGCTAAACATGTAATCCAAGGTAGCAAGGTTAAGGTGTAAGGGCTAACTTAATAAATGATAGACAATAAACAGCAGACTTGTATACTTTAGAGGTCATTTTCAATACTACAGAGCTGATTCTAATAATTTTACTCTGTTAAGTAAATAGTTATTATGTTTTAGGCGAACAAATATTTCAATGCAGGTGAAACTCGCGAGCAGAGTGGTTAGGAACAAAAAAACACAGCTCAATCCATTTCGAGGCGATAGTAAAATCAATAGATCATTAAAGAAGCATTAAGTAGCAACCCTACATCAATAAATCAACGTTCGTTGCCACCAACATTCAAATTCCAATAATCCACGCTAAGACCATCTCGTTCGCCCGTAAATAATAGTAAAAAAGAAATTACGGGATTCTATATTCAAATTTGACAGAAGCGATGACGATAAGAATGCTCGAATGATTTAACCGGCCAGTGCGTGGGACGAACGTTCAATGGCTCATTTTTAATTAATAAGAACTCGTATGTTATTAGACTTTAGCCTAGCCTCGGCGTTCATCTTCATCCGCGATTAGAACGGCCGGTCGGAATCGTGATCCGATATTGTAATTACCAGTTATTTATTTACTTGCGCTCAGATCTCGATTCCAAGGATAACGGACATCTTAATTGGATCTTAGTTACGGTTATTTCGCCGGTGTGAATTGTCTATAGTTTACACACGGACCAATGTGGACACTCGAGGCTGGAGAGGTGTTTGTATTTTATTTAGCGGCCAGCTTCAAATGTCGTACCATCTCGTAATGTTTGAGCAAACAATCGCTCCCAGGCCGCTTGCACAAGCCCATCTGGCCCAGTACCTAAGCAGGTAGGATAGACGAAATTCAAAACTTTTTTTTCGAACATGGATGTGCGTCCGGTTCTACTGCCAGTATCATTCCATTTGAATTGGCGCTAAATTGAAACTTCCTGTTTAAATTCACATAGTCCGTAGTATGACGGGGCAATTGAGCGAAAGTGACGCGAAATAATCCCCATCTATCGAATTTCAGTGACAGGTTAAGCTTAGATGTGAGCCATATGTATTGAGATGGGAAACATCTTCCATATGCCGCGTCAATATGCCGCAAATGGAATTTAAAGTGAGGATATGCGCCATACGCATGGTACTCGACCTTTAGCGGTTATGCCTTACCGTCACGAATTGTTGGGCGCGCCGCATTTAAACATTCTGCCCTAGCTTTGTAAAGAGATGGTTTTTTCGCAATGAGGTCATTGAATGAGGCATCCTTTATTTACATATTAAAGGTGGAACGAACCACAATCCATTATTTCTATTTGCGCCTTCACCAGTCATCACGATTTGTTCTGGTTTGGGTAAAGTTAGAACAAAAAATACGCAACAAATTATCCATGTCTCACTGCGGTCACTATATTGACAGTTCCGGGTTCGATTCCCTGTATCCCAAGTAAACTCAAAAGTGCTAAATTTAGACAAGTTTTGGTTATCCGTCGCACTCACGATAGGAATTCCTAATGTAAAACAACTATTATAAAAAGTTCCCTTTTTCTTTTTTTTAATAGTCTTACTAACATAATCTTACGATGAACTCCAACTAATATGTAGATAAAAGATAAAATTCACTCTTCAGTGGCCAGCATCACAATATTTTGAAACATGACGCTCGGTTTCGAACCAGTGCGCTAACGGTCCCTATCTCGTTACAGCCCTGGAAGGGTTTACAAACAGAGCCGTAAGCCATTGGCCCTTGATACATTGGCCCTAAAAGTTACCTTCATTCATAAACGTTACTAAGTATTAAGAATATGTGACTAAAAAAGTAATATACTAAAGTTCATTTTTAATGAGTACGTAAATAAATCGAATAGCCCCCACCAAACAGCTACTTAAAAAGAAGTTTTTTGTTTAATTACAGTGCAATTCGCGTTAACCAAAAAAATTTCAACGGCACCTCATATAGAGAGAAGTAGATTAGTATTACGAATACCTTTGTCGCTTTTAAATAAAAATTGGGTAAGAATGTAGGATCTTGGTATACATGAGAACTTTTATCACATATCTTAAAATCCAAGCTCACACGTAGATCTGACCTAAGCGATAATAGGTCACAAGAATATTAATATTACTGACAACATCGAACAGTGAAATTACTAGTACAAGTTAGGCGGGAGTTAACGACGCATAAGAACAATTTATCATACGTTTAAGAAGATGGCTCACTCCAAAAAGAAATCTCATTTGTATTCAGTTGGCTCCGCGCTATTCATTTTACGTTTAAACAATTTGTGTTTGTAAATCACAGGGTTTATATTTTAACTAGCTTTTTCTCCGGCATCGTCCGCGACTCGCTAGAATATTTCCAACAAAAAAAACTGTTTTAAGGATAAAAAAAAAATCCTGCCTGTGACATTTTCATGGTATTGTATAAAAGTTTAGCTTAATCGGTGTGGTCATCAAAAATTACAATCCAATAGACAAGTATTTTATTTTAATTATTTTTTAATTATAATGGACAAAAGACAAACATACCTAATTTTCAAATCAAAGACAAACATTCCAATTCCATTTATACATACATACATACAAATCCAAAGTTCCGTTAGTCGCTACAAAAGTGGGGACCGTTCATACGTTCAAATTGTTACTCACGTGTTCACAAAAGGTCACTGGTCCGGAGAGTTCCACCCTCGGGGGTGTAAACCCCACAGCCCATTCAGAAACAGACCGTTATGTAAACGTTAATGCGAAAAAATATTGAACACCAATTGTTTTAAACACCTGCTATGTGCGAGACAGAGATGGAGTGAATGTCAAAGTATTTCCGCAGTTAAGACTCTTGCGCACCGCTGTTTCCTTACTATGTTGGAGGTACAAAACGCAGTGATAAGACGACATAATAATTAGATATTGATATAAGTGTAAGTTTTAATTTTTTTTAATTATTTTCATTAAATATACAGATTAAAAAATTATTTAAGTGTATATTTAATTAAAGTGCAACAAATTACTAACTTAATTAAAAAAAATCTTTTTATCAAAAAAAATTAAAATCACTATCAAAATGGCGTTTCTTACGCGTACAATCAGCGCTTAGCAGTGCTTTAAGCTTAGCTTAGCCTTACTATGTTGACCATGAACTATACTTTTTATGGATTAAGTCGAGATCCGTCTTACGTTACTCATCGGCATTGTTACGTCTTATCTAAACAAATTGTCTATGTCTATTGTGAAGGTGTTCGATAAAAACCAATCAATAGTTGATTTTGTTTCAAACTTTATGAATACATTTCAACAGCTGTTTATACGAATTAAATGGAAGTTTTTGAATATAAAAACAATTCAACATTATTGGGTAACACAGGAAATATTTAAAAGATCTTACAATATAATTAACTATGTCCTTCACATTTCCGCCATAGACAACATAAAAAAAGTTTAATCTATGGAAGCTATTTTTTCCCTACGTTTAAGTGTACCTACGTAACATTTTAAAACCAAACGAGTATGATCTAAAATTCTAAAATACCTAACAGTCTGTTAATAGACCCGGTATCGAAATTCCCTCAATGTGAGAACCCGAGACCGTAGTTTTGGCAAGTCACTTTCCCACAAGGCTCGAAGGCCGGCCCAATCGGCCTATAAAAACAGCCTTAAGTGACTAACAACATGACAATTAGAATTAACTGTCCCATTATATCCTACGTAAACATAAAAGATTAGTTCAATTGTTTGAATTTGGTGCTAAATTTAAATTTTTGAAGTAATTTTTTTAGACGCTCCATGAAAGAGAAAAGTAGGTGTAATTATTTTTCTAACGGGACTTACGCTGAAGTGTGACGTTACATTAATCATATTTAATTGTTAACGACTTATAATAAATATTTTCTTCTTAGATTTTTATGATAAGTGCGGAAGAAATTATGTCGGTAGTGACTAGGTAGCCCATTGGATTTATCATTATTACTGAGACGTCAAATAGCGTGCTTAGGCTAATTAAGGTTAATTAAATCAAAGAATCGAACCGTTTAATCATTATTGTATTTTCGTGTTCAGAAACAACAAATATGTGTGAAGTGACAGGTTCATTAATAAGGTTTATCAATGCTAATTGCGTTTCGATTGTACCTAATTTTGTAATTTGGTACTTTTGATCAAATATTGTATTCTGATTGTTTTTGCAATCAAATCTTATGTAAAACAGTTCTGATTGATGTGTAAAGATAACGAGCGCTTGATTAATGCATTTGTGTCGTTTAGTGAAGAAACTCGCGTCTTTATTATGGAGTAAGTAGACTAAGCAACAGCGTAACTAATTCTAGAGATTGTTAGTTATTTTGCATGTTTCGTAAATAGTTTCACGCTCTACATAATGGTAAAAATTTAAATGAAAGTGTAGCATCTCGGTAGCTCTGTCGACATACCTTGAACGGCTAAGGGCTAAAACACATACGATATAATTTCGTAACGAAGGAATATATGAAAAAGTAAAAAAAAAAATCATGATGTTAAAATCGATTTACGACGTCATATTATTCCATAATACGATATCGATGATCCGTATGTGTTTTAGCCCTAACCTTAGATTACGTACGGTATAAATTTCGCAGAAATTAACGTTGCAATGACGTCACTCGATTCGAATCTCAAAACAATACTGTAAAGCACGGCACCGATCGAATACCTTTTTCAATCCATTGTCACGCGTGTGAACACTTCTTGTGGCCCTAGCGGCTTCTCCATTAGAAAGTAATTAATACAGTGATGTACAAAAACTTCACGCCATCACGAATTCACGAGCGGGGCGGAGCGGTCAACATACCGGTCGGACACGATATGGGTTCCGGATTCGATCCCCGACCAAACATCAGAATGAAATTTAGATTTCTGTTCTGGCTGTTTGTCTGTCCATGACACTCACGACACAGGAGAAAATCCTAGTCATATGAATGTAGAAAGTGTTAATACCAACACGATTTGGGTCGTTAATCAATAATTACTACATTACGATTCGGTTACATAAGTCGAAGCAAAACGCAATCCTTCGCACGGATCATCAAGTTATTACCAGAAACGTGATACGTCTTACTCCTTAGTCTATAGTCAAACTTCCGTCTACGTCTTTTTTGTGCGTGCTCTTAATAATTTCCTTTATCTCAATCCGCTCGCGCCGGGAACCTCTTAAAATACTTACCCCCACATCCGCTTCTTTTAATAATCCAACCTATGGAATGCTTCATGCGTTCTTCGACACCGTCTTTTATCTCCTCTCCGAACAGCAATTAATGGCGGACAAAAAAGACGCGAAATGAAATTCCACATAAGACGCTTTGCTTAGCAGTTTCATAAGTTTCAAATTTAAACAAACGGAGCGTGTATAATTAGTCTGTTGCATTGTTCGAAGCCACTGAACAGGTATTCAGCAAACAATTAACGAATGGATTTCACGATATTTTTTATAGAATAGAAATAGCAAGGCATGTAAACCTGATATAAGTGACCATTACCGTCCATGGACATATGTATGTACCCAAAAACACATAAAATCACAGTTACCCTTAAGAACTAATTTTAAGTCTACCTTGCACCCTTCAAACTAATAAACGGCAGCGCCTATTATTATAAGGCAGAAAAAAAGTGTGTCTGTGATGCTGCCAAGTCGAACCGAAAAGGATTCTATCACCTTCGATAATGCCTAAATAAACTGTAGCACAATAAAATGAGCCATTCCAATTATTTCAAGTGCTTTCTTGGTGCTAAAATAACATCAGGATCAGTAAACCCCGATCGTAAATAGCGATTAGTCATAGGGAAAGAGATAAAGAAAATAAGCTCATCAACGGAATGAATAGACGATAAACTTAACCGGTCTCGTTATTACGATGACAAAGGAACAAAATAGACTCCACACATTGTTATGCGGATGAGTCTGTCAAATTATAGATGTGCGCGGGAGCATAGATGGTCGGAATTTGGATACAAATGATTTAAAATGTAGAGTTTAATTTGAGATAGACTTTTTTCATTCTATTTTAATTTTAAAAGTGCCAATCAAAATTTAATTATTTTTACGATTATTTTGAACATATGTAAGAAATATCA
>DWPV01000488.1:0-28484 GCA_018251915.1 Urbanus proteus proteus | reverse complement strand
GGTGAGCGGCTGACGTATTGATTTTTTTTTTAATTCTAGGACGGGGTTGAGGCGAACACAAAATTAAGATAGAGCACCCGTGTTGTCATTATTATCTCATGGAGTTGCGCCTATTCTTGACGATAGTAGTTAAGGAAATTGACACCGTAAAAATCCACGAGTGAAATTCTATAACAGATTCATAAAAAATCACAACAAAGCTTGTGGAATTCTACGGCGTCGAGTCGACAATTGTTTTCCCCCAAGATATATAAGACAGTCTATACTAGTTCGCTAAATTATGATTTTGACATTTTGTATTTTTCCATGGATGATCAAAAATATCTAAACCATGAACGATAAAGATTAAGAAAACTTGTCACAAATGGGTTAATTCCCACAATGATTTTGTTCTTAGAACTGTTTGCGGAAAATTAAATTAAATATTTATATAAAGAGATAAGGGTTTTCCAATTAATACATTACTATATTACTTTTTTATGAGGAAAATATTTACCCCAAATTGGTCTGAGCTTGCTTTACCACATCCCGCAATAATAATAAAAATTGTCTGACAGATAGCAGCTTTACAATGCTTATGTATCACAACATCACTACATTGTATGTATCACTAGTTTGGGATAAAAAAATGTAAAGTAAAATTCAAAGGTTCCAAGGAAAATGAGTAGCGAAGCAGTTGTCGGTTTAGTCCATAGTCATAATAAACAACAAAAAAAAAATAACAATGTGATTACGTTAATTTTACTACATCTTACACTTCAATTCAGAGTATTATGTTAGGACATTCTTGCAGTTTCATAGTATTTTTTTTTAAACATAGCTATAACAATACCAAAAACAAATAGGTAAGCATTTCAACCTTGAATGTCCCGTTTACACAGCATTGAATTATCAATGTTCTTGGGAATGACTAATCTATTCCATGACTTACTTCGTTGACGTAAATACGATAAATGTAAGGGTGACCTCGCTTACATGTTTAAGTATGGGGTTTTCCGTTTTTATATCTTACAAATATATCATATTAGTACGCAATGCTTTCTCAATAATAAATTCATTTATTAACTTACATAAAATGACAACGGATAATAATTTAGAGAATTACTAGCTTTATAATTATGTTGTTGTACACATAAAAAGCCTATTTAATACATCAAACTAACATGCTTATATTGCTTATGGTTTTTTTCCCTTTGCGGTATTTAAACAATATATACTGTAACGAATGTGTAATTATTGTTATATGTGTAATTGGTGACTGCATGAATGAATAATTATAATATTAAAATGCTTGTCGGATTTTCAGTGAATGATATCATGAGAATTTTCTTCAATGCATCATGTATTTTTTTAAATAATGAACCTACTTGTATGTTTTTTTGTCCACGATTAACCACCAAGACCAACGAAAGTAAGAAATCACTCTATATTCATTAATGAACATAATTATGTCAATAAAAATATTATTGCAGGTATATTAACCCCATTAGACGTTTTTCCTATCTGTTATTATTTACACAAAGACTCATATAAGTCCAATATGAATGTTTTCACATGAATGTCAGCTGATAAGAACTAGGGGAATCCATAATTTTCATATTAATTCAAAGATAGAACAATGATTCATTGCTCCTCAACCCATTTAACGATTGGTAGAAGAGATGCAAGCCTACAAATTCAGTAAAATAGAGAAATCTGCTGTTACTTTACTCTTATGATTATAAACAGCGTAATAATAAGCAAACTTGTATTCTCTGTTATTAGAAGGAAAGCTGGTCCTTGGATTGGAAAAAGTTGGGAAACCACTGTTTGAGACATTAATTCATGAGCAACTAGATAATAGAATGTACAGAGGCCAATAAGAGATAAAATTTAAAATAACAGCTTCAGTGTCACATGATGACACAGGTACATGGTTTATCACACACCATGTATATACGAGTAGATTATAGAATGTAAATATCTTTTTAACATGTACAAATGTGCTTGTTCATATGAATCATCATTATTATTAGAATTTTTGGTTATGAGTCTCCTCTTGAAATGAGAATTATAAGTTGCTGCTTTTAACTCTTTTTTTTATCTGTAAGAATAATGCTTTGGGGGGTATCTCTGGGTTTAAAAATGTTCATAGCTTCGTTAAGTGTTTTACTGTTTGTGTGGGTAGTAATAAAGAAGAATGTTCAATAGACATCATAGGGTAGTTTCGTAGCCTTATATGATCTGGTAACGTGTTATTCACCTGGCGGTGCGCATCCTGAGCGCGGCGCAGTTCTCCTTGCACTTGTAGGCGAGCACCTGCTTGATGCGGCTGACCTCGACCTCGGGGAAGTGCCTGCTGACGTAGGAGATGAGCGCGTGCACGCGGCGGCGGTCGAGCGGCGGCTTGGTGGGGCGCGCCTCCTGCCCCGCGCGCGACCAGCGCTGCCCCGTCACCGAGCACGTCGCCAGCTCGATGGGCGAGAACAGCGCCGCCGCCAGCCCGCGCGTCACCTTCCGGTAGTCGCCCCACTTCACGCCCCGCAGCAGCTCCTCGCGGATCTCCACGCCCTCCCCCAGCTTTATCTGTGGACGGTGACCCGTGACAGTTATCTCCCTGCACGAGACTACACACCCAAATCTGTGTACTAAACGCGACAGATAACCGGCGTCGATAAACATTCTCGATGAACACATTTTAGTGCCACTTTAGTTATAGGTGTCGTTTATGGTTTCGGTAATTATAATTTTAAATGTGTCAACGTAGGTAAATTATTGTGCGACGTATATTAATTTGCATGGGTGACGCCTAGTCACTTCTAGGAATGTAAAACATTGTACATGTCGGAGAAATCAATTATTGTTATTAAAATAAGTTTTCAATTGTATTTAATCATACAGAGGTGTTGTAAACTAAACACACAATGTTGAAAATATATATATATGACACTCAATAATAGTTCTTTTTAGAGTGATCTTTATTTATACAAACATAATGTACCAAAGCAAGATATTTTAACAAAGTCAGTTTAAAATGACAGAATCAGTAGCTCCTATCTGATCACCTAATAACTAATGATAAACCATTTTAATCCCAACCTGTCATAAAATGATCACTACCGCCCATGGACTTTTGTAACAAACTCCATATAGACAGAATATTATTTATTGCCAATTGTCGAATATAACAAACGACATAGATACAATATAGACTAGAAAAGTTACAATAGGTATGGCTCAAATAAATAAAATAGGTAGATTAATCATCGCCTTGTATTTGAGTGAAGCCACAAAACTACGCTACTTTCATGTATTTACACGCACTCACAAAAAACTAGTGTAGTTTTATGCCAGTACCTTTAGTTAGTTTACGCTCACATAATCACTTTTATAACCCGACCATTAAAAGTGGCTTCATTTGTTTGTTAGGAATGATAGATCTACCTACTTTATTTATCTGATAGGTATGGAAAGAAAAGTAAGAATGTGTCATACCAGTCGTGGTGCGCCGGCGCCCCGCTCGTTCTCCCGCTTGAGCACGAAGGGCAGCGCGCGGCGGTGCTGCTCCAGCCACACCGCGTCCGGCACCGGCCGGTTGCGCCGCCCGTCCCACCGCCCGCCCAGCACTGCTGATACCAACACTCGGTAATCAAACATATTCATAAAACACACGACATTCCTTTGGAACAATCCTTTGGGAAGCCGGTTTAAAAGTAGTACGCGAATACCTGGTGTGAGTGACGACTGCTTGGACATTTATAATTAACCTCAGATAGGATAACGGTTCTGCTTATGTCGTAGGGACATGTGCTTTGTCAGCAATGGCGATCGCATTGCACTTGCATATTTGAACTGTCCCAACATGGTCGGTCACCAAAGCATTGCAATTCCTGAGGACTTTGAACGCCTCGTGCAATATCTTTATTACCACACCCCTCAAACTAGGAATAAACAGCAATGAAGACCGCCATTGTAAGATAAGATGTTACCTCCGGGGTAGAACCATAACGGGCTCTACGTCCTTTGAACTCCTTCGCGATTAAACGTAATACTATTATAATCATTATTACTTCCACAATCTTTTGCACACACTGAAGTTTTCTTTACTTTTATATACCCAAAGAATAAGTAAAAATAAAATAATACCTACCTAATATATTTTTTAATTCATACTTACATTATAATATGTACCTAAATATTAACAAAACTAACTTATAAAAAATCGGTTAAAGTACCTAATGTATACCATAGGTATGTCCCAAGGTAAATCTATTAGGACCAAGGAAACCTACTTTCATTTTATACTGAAGCATAAGTTTCATTATCTTATTTTTTTATAAATACGTTTTTTTTAGTTCTATTGATTATTATTATTTTTATTATTTTGTGCATTGTATTGTTAAATACCCACGAATAATATTTGATCCTTTGAAATTTAAAATTTATATTTGGTGTTGATTTAAAAACTGCACAACTACTTATAAAGTTTATGTCTAAATTTAATCTTTATCACATTTACAGTTTTACAGTAAAATTGCTTTATTTTGCCCAGAATACACAGTGAACAAAGCCTGCAACTCAGTTTTTGCAGAGAAATGATAATATAAAATACATTAACAATTCAAATATCTCAGTAGAACGGAATTAGGCTACCACTTCGTTGCCACATTCATTTAGACGACCACAAACATTTGTTTTAATATTTATGACATGTCCACAGCTAGCATGATTTGCGTAGGAATACGAGAGTCCGCATCATTATTGGAATTTTAATTTTAAACTTTCTGGACTTAAAACTACGACTACTAATCATCCAAAAATATAAATTTATCAACTTATGTTAGTATTTAATTCTAATTATAATTTAGTATATAAAATTACATGAAAAGCTTAAATTTTGAGCAATCTCACAGAGGCAGTATTTTTTATTGACTAGATAGAGATCAAACTGTATTAATTTCAGTAAAACCTATCGCAAGTCGGGCGATGTGCTTTTTAACTGCGCAGTCACGTCAAAATGCTTCACTGGTTTTTGCGTGATGCTACAAAAATAACAACGCCCGTTAAAATTGGGTAGTGCAATATATGTAGGTAAGCAATTTCGCCTATCTTGAATCGAGCAAATAATTATGATTACAAACGCTACAGTTGAAGGTAGGATTACAAACCGCAACGATGGTGTAGAGTAGGTGTATATGAGACCTCCGATTGAATTTCATCTAATGTAATAGACCTACTTAACACGACGGCTGATAACTCGCCTCCTTATTACGATCAACGCTCTATACTTGCATTTTACTTATGTTTTTCACTACAAAGTGACTCTAATTCGTTGCACCCCAACAGTGAACATTGATTTTCCTCCTGAAATACTGATACCTATAGTTTAAATCTAGACTTAGTTCAGTATAAAATACGTGCAGACATTTGAAAAAACTGACCTAGTTACGCACACAAAGGAAAAGGTAGTGCTATATAACTTTCACATTCTTTTTTTATCTGCTAGCTGACTCTTGCATGAATGAATCTGTTACATTTCAATGCAACTGTTCGGCGACTAAACTGAAAATCACATTATACTCTGAATACTTTATTCCTTAATATTTAGTAAAAAATTACATTGATTTATGTACATACATAAACGCTTATTATTCTTGCACAAAGCTATGCGCACGTGAACATGATTATATCTGCATATGCAACATTTTACATTGCACTAATTATTTAAACAACATGGGCAGAACTATAGCCTCGAATTGACTGATATATTGCATGAATTTACAAAATTAAAAAGGCAACATGGATGTATATTGTATAAATAAGTCGTGTATATATTAATCTTATTATTATCTATGTGTGCTTTATATCTGTTATGTAATAAACAGTTAACCACCACAGCCTCACTTTTAAGTTCTGCATTTTAACATAATAATTATTGCTATTTGAAATTATTTCAGTAAAATTGTAGCGTAACTAAGAACTATAAAAACAACAGATTTACATACAATATTGAATGAACGAATCAGTATGTTGTCTTGTAGGTCCATGATAATGCGAGCTCGAACGAGGTTGAAGTCCAATAAACACTATTAATAGTAACACTATGAAACGAATACTATGCAATTCCAAAGTACGTATTGAAACCATTATAATTTATTATTGAATAATATTAATTTTCTTTAAATTTACATTCATAAATATTGTTATTATACTGATAAAACTTCTAAGGTCATTTTTTTTAATTTCAATTAAACAGCAAATTTGAGATTCATTCTAGATAAACATTTCAATTTTAGATTATTATAATATAATAGAAGCTGTGCCTTAACTTAGTGATGGGATTAAAATTATACTTAGAAAAATCCGAAGTGCTCGTTCAAAATACAGTTATAATTATTTTAATTACATAAGCTATTTAGAATTTAATTTATAATATTGGCAAACCATACAAGCATATTGTATCAGAACAAGTAATTTTCAATTGCAATACCGTAATATTATGTTAAAAATAAATGCAACGTCAAATTTAGAGAACTTGAGATCATTTCATTAAAAATATTGACTTGAGATCTCCTATTATTCGGACACATTTTACGATTATTTATATACGATAACTAATATTGTAATTCACAACCCTAATCATTCCCCTTCATCGACATCGTGTCCTTTCTAAATGCTTGTTAGGCAGAATTCGTACGGAAATCCTACCAGTTTTATTCCCAAATGACTAGATGCGTTTTTCCTCATGGCAACATATATTCGAATCTTTGAACGAAAATCATTTTAGTATAAAAAATACCTATACGCGTACGAAATAAAAAAATACATTTCTTATATCCTACTTCGTAGAATAAGCACTCTGTTTAGTGACTCGACACTGGGTTCGTGTGAACTATGGCAAGTTCTGATTCAAAATAACTTCAACACCGCTATATAACATGTATGTATATGTGTAACAGTATACTCATCGCTTGAATCTGAAGACATTAAAATATTAACTGTAACATGTGACTTTGTACAAACTATTTACCGGGAGCCATCCAATCATTGAACTATATAACATCTGTGTAAAGATAAAATACTATTGTGTATAAAAATATCACTATTTCTATTGTTGCACATCTCGAGGTTTAGTAACTCTCGTGTTCGACACAAAAAACGGGCGAGCTCGGTGCTCTCCGTCGCTTTTGCGATACAAAAGAATTACACTTTACTATGAAAATATCTCATTTTCTAGGCAGGCGACGGAAAGCGCCGAGCGACGTGGACAAAGTGTATATTGTAGGTATGTATGTATAATATGTAACCTGTAAATAACCTATGATAAAATCAGCACCGGTAGCAACAAATGCTTTAGCAACAATCAGTCTATTGTCGGAAAGGAAGGTACGTAAGCGGTCCCTTCGACGAGATCCCGTTAGTCAGGAACTTATATCTGGCGCTCGGATTCGCGAGCTCGTGCCGCGTGAGTCAGCATAGTTGTCGTAACTTAATCGATTAACTGTGATCGGAACGGGCTTTCCGAAGCGCTGGACCAAGTAACAAAGCTAAATGGATTGGACTCGATTCAAATATTAAAGTGTCAACGGGATCTCCTCGAAGGAACTTTTATTTGGATCTGGTATAAACATTGAAAGGCACCTCATAAGCGGAGAGGTGTGACGACAGTTGGGCCCCCGGCGACACTCCGATCACAGACTAGATATATATAATTATATTGACAGTCTTCGTTATAACGCCAAGCCACATCACTACAATGTTGCCCAACGACGAATTACAATACATCGCAATCCGCACAGCAATCGTTAAGGTTACCTCTCGAAATTCGCCTTCGACTAACACCGGGTTGCGGATATTTTTGAGCTTATTTAACTTCTCTTGGCGTTCCATAAGGAGGACCAGCTAGATGAGGAAATCTATTAAACTACATATTATAGGAGAATACGCATATTGCGCGAAATAAATTCAGCATCTCCTTAAGCGGAAGAATTTGCCGTCGTCAATATAATCCAAAATAGTTCATGCTCGATCGGTTCTAATAGGCCATGCAAGAGTCGCACGAGTCACAGAACCCAGAAGATTTATAAAATGGAAACGCATGCAACAGAAGCCATCCCTCTTAAAGCGGGTGCTCTCAGGAGGTAACGGGCGGTCCCTGGTCCTCCTTATCGACGCCGAGCATGACAGAGAGAGAGCGCGTGGTGCGGCCGCGACTAGGGGAAGTGCTGCGCGGGCCGTAGCGCGGGCAGCGGCGGCGGCGGCGGCTTGAGGCGCGCGGGGTGCTGCGCCAGCGTGTGCCGGCGCAGGTACAGCGGCGTCTTGAAGCAGCGGCCGCAGGTGGCGCACACCACCGGCTGCGCCTCGTGGATGAGCCGCACGTGCTGCCGCAGGTTGGACGCGTTGGAGTACCGCCGCCCGCACTGCGCGCACCGCACGCCGCCCGACGCGCCGCCCGCTGCCAACAACACCACGTTCGCACTGCGCCGCCCGCCCCGCCGCCCGCCGCCGCACGCCGCTCTCCCCGCCCGCCCGCTCCTCGTGCTAATAGGATTACGCTTCACCGTAGCGCGTACTCGACTCATGTTTCGTACGAGAAAACTATAAACCCTATCGTTGTCGGTCGTCCGGTAGAGTCCACGGTCGAATCGATTTCGCAAATGGTGCGAGCGCCTCATTTTCGACATCGATTTCTGGGACGTTACTTTTCCCATTTGCTCGCTTACGGGCCGATCTACGTTTCGGATGTTATTGCAATATTTGCCTGTGACTTTATCTCCCGTTCCCGTGTCGACTTAAAGAGATAGTTAAGTAGGGAGAGGGTAAGCGTGAATCCTATTAGCGTGAGAAGAGTCCGGCGGGCGGGGCGCGTGCGCGCGGCGGGCGGCGGCGCGGCGCAGGCGGTCGGCGTCGCCCCGACACCCGCGCGCCTAGCCACCTGATTCGATACGAAAACGCGCGCGCTCTCTTCTATGCCGATTGATTCGATGTGATATAAAAAGAGGTTCGCCGGGGGCGCGGCTGTCCGAGTCGACGTGTGCGTGTAGGAATGACGTGACAGTGAATATGTTAGAGAATATTTTTATATTTACCTTCGGCGTTCTCGTCCCGGAGCTCGGTGTTCATGCCGGGCATGAGATCCATGTTACCTGTAAAAAAATATGTTGTTATTTCTATGTAGTCTTCGGATTTATATTTTACTAGTACTGATGGTTACACGTTTACGCACCTTGAAGGGCGGCGAATGGATTGGCCAGCGCGTTATTGTCGTTGTAATACATGGGTTGGAAACCTGTCCGCTCCTCGTCGCTGGCTTCCTGTTCCATCACTTCCATTTTTGGCTCGAGAAGATCGGACGCGGTAAAATCTTGACATTTCTCCGCTCTTTCTGATTCCCCAGGGTCCATGAGAATTTCGTTTTCTTCATTGTTCACCTCCGTTGCTTCGAGATCAGTTTTCACCCTTAGTGTCGGGTAATTGCACGTTTCGCTATAGTCATCATTATTAGGCCTCATTTGACTAGAAGTTTGAAAAGGAGCTTCTTCGCTGAGATTAGTTCTGGCAACATCGGGAGAATTTCTCGCAGAGCGCCGGTTCGCGCTCTTCTCATGGTCATCGGCAGAGGTCGATTCCACATTTTGGCTTGCGGCTTTGGAGGAGGAGGTAGAATGTGACGGCTTGGCGCTGAGCAAATTACGTAGTTGAGAAGGAGGAGATTTTCGATTCACTTTCTGTAAGATAATGTTTAGAATGAGTAATATTTCTCGCTGTATGTTACAATTGACAACTATTGATAAAAATATAGTTACTTTATCATTGTGTTGTGAGCAGTCTGTGAGGCCGCGAATCTGCAGCGCGTCGGCAGTACGCAGAAAAGCAGTAAGTTGAGCTTGCGCGATGTTCACCTGCCCCACGTACATGAACTGGAGGAGGGCGCGCACGTGCGACACCTCGCAATCGCGCATAAATATTATCGGATGAGGACATGGATTGTTCTGAAAATACGGTTGAAACATAAGCATAGTCCTTATTGCAATACTACAATTTTAAAATGATTAGTAAATACCTCAAATGTGATGCACTCTATTTGTAATTGATGATGGACCTGAAGTATAACTAGATTATTTGTGGCCAATTGTCCGTATTTTGAAGTTTGTAAATAAGTCTGTCTTAATATTAAATCTTAATATAACCTGATCTCTGCTAATATGAATCCAGCAGATAAAAATATTCACTTACGAAAACAAAAAATATTACTCATCTAGTGATATATTGGCATATACATTTTTTTTCTCAAGAAATAAGTTATTTTATAAATCTTACAATAAGATGTTAAGATTTTTTTTTTTATATTTTTTTTGGAATTGTGTATAAGGTATACCGTCACATATTTTTAGAGATTTATCACATCAAGTTTCCAAGAGATACTTGATAAAGGTCAATTTTTTTTATTGTGAATTAGCCAATATATTACTAGGCAAGTGATGTGTTCATGTAAAATAATATTAGCCTTAATCTAGGTTGTTATAAAACCTCTTGGTTTAATGGAACTATTTATATGATTTAAATGACCCGTAAAATCTTTACTGTGAAACTGTAACATACTGAATGTTCAACGTAAAAGTAAAAAAAAAAACTTTACAAAATATTAATGATATGGTGCTGCTTAAAAACTTATAATAATCTTATCCAATTCAATTTCTAACATTATTCCTTATAACTACCGACACTAACAATGTGTAATATTGGTCATTTGATATGAATTTAAAATCATATAAACACTTTCACAGCCTTTCTCTTCCTTCCTTTTTTAGAGCAATCATTTATGAAACTGGACTTTTTAAGATTTAAGTTTGATAATGAGTATTAGTTTTTTTTTTTGGTTTTGTTATAAGTATTGATTCCTTTTTACCGTTTCTTTTTCATTCAGATATGTAACATTTGTTGCTGATTTATAAAATATGTTTAGAGCATCACAATCTAATCTGTTAAGATTGTTATAGTTTTATTAGTAATAAAGATAGATAATAAAGTTACAATTTATACGAAATTGTATTATTTGAAATTCCCAACCCTATGTATTTAAATGTTATGTTGACTATATGTATTATTTTTACATAAAACTTAAATAAATTAATATTCTAATCACTGTTACATCACAATATCCTTTGTGTGGCATGAACATCAACAAAACCACACTGGAGTTGAAATCTTATCAATTATATAAGAGGTCAATGACAGATGTAATAGGGTTGTGTAACTTCAGTAGTTTTTGGAAACAATCTTATTACTCAAAAACAAATTTATCTACTTGTTGAAGTAGTTTTGGTATCTTTTTTTTAATGTGATGTCTTTTTAAAAGTAGATGTTACAAGCTAATAATTATGTTTTATAACCACAACATTTATTTACAGATTGGAATAGGTGCATTATTTTAATTTCTAAAATTATGATTTTAATTTTTTTGCGAATAAATAATTTTTTCATACCTATTGCAACTCAATTGTCATTACTTAGCGGTTATACAAATATCATATCAAGTCAAAATAATAAAGTTCAAAATTAGAGTCAAAATTAATCAGTAAAATCGACTAAAATCTACCAGAAGCAGATTGCACAACCTCCGTAGGGATATGGAGTACATTTCCTAACTAAGTATGAGTTGTTTTTAACCAATAATTTTATGACCATTAATATTTATGTACCAAGATAATGGCTAGCCATAAGTAGTGTTTATGGTAAGCTGTTTATCTATTATAATAACCAATCAGAAAAGTGCACATTATGTTATTGCATTTTTGTCTATTTTTAATGATACTATAAAATAAGGAACTCTAATTTTATAGAATAATGCTTCAAACAAACATGCAACTTTTGAAAGAAAATTATTTTGTTTAATAACTTAATATGACCGTCAGTTAATCATTAAACTAAAATATGCCTGTATTTTTATAAAAAATGTGTAAGTAATGATTTGGAATGTACCTAACAATATTTTCTTTTAAAATACGACTGTGAACTACATGTTATACTATTAATTTAACGTTAAAATCTAGACCAAAAAAACAATTACAAACGTACACATTTCCTAAAAATCCTATTAAGAGTTTTGATATAAAATCTCTATCAAATCAAATCTAATATCAAAACTCCCTGATTTGTGATAACAGTATTGTCTTATTAGAATCTTACATTGAAAGACATCAAATCATACTAGTTCAAATGCAATGTTGTGAATAGTTGCACACATGGAACATATTGTTTTAAATTATAACCAAATCTACATTTTAAGCCATTCCTTGTTATAAATTGCACAAATTAAACTAGTATACATCAGGTACAGCACAAAACAAAGCACATATTTTCTGATAAAACCCTCATGTTATAATAATAGAAAGCCAATTATGTGTAATATAAATTTATAGGAATAGGAATAAAAAACATAAAAACAAGACTTAAGTAAAAATGCATTGGTCATACACATGAAAAGAATTCATTAAGTTTTTTCGATTTAAAGATGTAGTAAAGGCTCAATGGTAATGAATTAATTAGAAATTGTGAAACAGAATTCTAAAGTAGGTACAAATAAATGAAATCACGAATACTTAACCGGAACGCGAGACATGGCATTTGTAAGTAGATCAAGTGTTTTATACATAACAACTTTCACTAGAGTCATTGTAATGGTGACACATCAAGTGTGGGGAGTGAAAGATGGACTTACTTTGAATAATTCCTTGAAATAAGGACTACACGCGGAAAGAACCACTTTGTGGGCTTCCAGCCTGTGTCCCTCGCATGCCAGGGTGACATCCACGAAGTCCTCATCATCGCGCAGCGCCTCGAATTGAGAAGTTATATTTGCTTGAAAATTGTTCCATCTCAAACAGAATTGCTGGTCGCCACCCAGTTCTGTACCTTCCATTACTTATAGACATAACTCGATATCCCTGCTCATTTAATTGCTTGATAAGAATAGTTAATTATTGAAAATAAATATATCACAGTAACTTGCAATTTCAGTCGCCGTCTGGCCGAAAATCTTGAAAGAAAACAATCAATAAAATCTCGTACCAATATAAGAAAAATAAAACTTTTTAATTTGTCATTCATTTGCTGATGGGTACATTCACTTCAACGTTCCGTTACAACTTATGATTCATTACCGATTATCTAAAAAATATTTTCTATTTTACACATTAGTCACTTACAAATGTTTTATAATATATTTTATAATACTTATATAAAATTAAAAATGTATATTTGATAAAAATAATGGTTTTTAATTATAAGATAGCGGTCGTAGCCGACTTACAACTGTTGGTTCGCTACGACAGTACAGTTCGTAATCTGCTTCCATCTTTAGTAAATAACGTTACAGATAAAAAATATAATTGTTAACCAGGAAAAAAAGAGAAAATATGGTATTTTAATAAAACAAATATTTATAAAAAAACCTACCTACCTATATCTGGGGATCATAATATCACATATGTAATGATCCTCAACCAGTTTAGTGGATATAAGCATACTTTTCGGGCAAAGTGAAAATCGAGCTTGTGCGTTTGTGTGAGTTTGTTCCTTCGATCTATTAACATAAACAGATTACGACAAAATAAATCAACACAGAAGATAACAGCCATGTTTACATAATTGCTTAACTGCTGAGTTATTTATCAGCCAATCGCTATAAATATTTTTAATGTCGACCATCAAATCAGCCTGTATGGAGACCTCTTAATACTGTTAGCTCTAGTTCAGGGAGTTCCAGCCAAAGAATCTAAATTAAAGTACACAAATCAATCCATTACCTGGGAAAATTTCATAACTATAGAACTTAAGTCTCCTCCAACACCTCAAAGATTACATACCATATTTAAATATGCTTCCTTCATGCTTTTACTCAAATCTCACAAATGAAATTAACAAATAAATAAATAAAATCTAGATCTACTTGTGCTTGCATACTTCATACCTATAGAAAAAAGGTACTTTGCATTTTGAACAACATTTAACTCAAACAAAAACTAATCTCCTGTAATTGTTTATTAAATTAAAAAAATAAATATGTTTAACAATACAAATGTTACATTGTGGAGAAATTATAAGGCTTGTTCTCCTTCAACCATTTCCTTCAGACTCAACAATTCAAACTGTCCGCTGCCTTTGGTCTCTGTCCTGATCAGTTCATCCAAACTCCGGAAGCTTCCGGGGTCAATCAAGCAAATGATATTAGCGACGCCAGCTTCCCAGTTTTCCTCTTCAACGTTCATGGTCAATTTGACAACCTTATCTCTTGTTTTACGAGCATCTTTTCCACCCAGTTGTATCCTTACCCTCATTTGTGCTCGTTCCAATGGAATTTCTTTTTTTATTAACTGTATTACATCAAGTGCTTGTTGCTTAGCATTTCTGTTAACATTCACTGAGAAATGTATATCTTTCATTGCTTTCTCAATGATTGAAACAGGATATGGCCTTTTGGTTTCTGGATTAACACACTTGTCTGCTACTGTGGTGGCTATGTCTTTGAACAAAGAATCTATTTGTGAATGTCTCTCCTTGTCTGAAACTTGCAGTTCACCTTTTTCAAGAATCTCTTTGCAGATTTCTGTTTGATCATCTTTCCCAAAAACTTTGACCAAATCTTCCTTCTTAGCTACTTGACCTTTTGAAACGTTTGTGAATACAGTGTGAGTTTGTAGTACTTCATCAATATCTTTTTCCCTGTAGACAAATTATTTTATTAAAATATACTTTAAGATTAGGTAGATTAATTTAATACAAATAATTAATGGTGTTCATATAAAAACCTTACAATTTGTTTCTCCAGGACAAAACTTTATTTCTATAACAGGCTATTTCGAATCGTTTACCACCTTTCTTTAACCTCACTATTGCTACATTAGTGAGCCGTATTTGATTAGTAGGCGTAAATATCTTAGACATGTTGTATAGTCTTTTTAGTCATGTACGAGTAAGAAATAATAAGTTCGGCTAGGATTGTTTTCACAAATTTAACAAATTATTTCAAGATTTTATATCGTCCTTCACTTTGACGTTTGACAAATACACAATTGTTCTCGTTCATGTCGTTGTCAGCATTGTTTTCTTGAGTAATAATCAAAATAACAATTTGGTTTATTCTGCCCAGAACATAAAATCAGAATCGTTATTTTTCTAATAAATCATAGAATAGGCTAAAGAAATCTTATTGAAGCTATATTATTTAATCCCCGTTTAATTGTAAATCACAACATTTGCAATTTTATAGACGTAAATCCAGCTACAATGTCTAATAATTTACTCAGTGGCTTTTAATTCATATCAAATGATCAAATTTAGATCCACTTTAATATTTACGTTTATTTAGTTATTTATAGATTTTTAAGCTGTTATAATCCGTCTGACAATTATTTAAACTTTGACCTTTTTTCGGCTCTACATTTAATGCGGTTCCTCCGTTCCGTACAAATATTTTATTATCTATGCCCATCACGACGTGTAAAAACTTGGCCGTCATTACCCGTCATTTTGTAATATTTGTATATTTTGTCGGCGATTTTATGTGATTAAATCATAAAAATGGCGAAATTAGTTGATATATACAACAGCAAAAAAGAACCTGTGATTAAGAGACGGCAACTACCATTAACTATTTACGAAAACCTTACAGTAAGTTGGTTTGAGATTTGACATTACCACAAACGTAGATTATTATTCGGAGATAGAAAATTAGTCATGTGCTGGGGTTTATTACAATTTGTTGATAGTTACAGTAGGTGGGATCTAAAGATAGTATTGAGCTATAATTATAAACACGGAACTGGAATAATACGTTAGTGCTTATCATGAGCAATGACGTTTCTCAGATGACCTTATTTTGTAAAAATATTTTGTCTTTGTCTAGATATTATCATATAAATGCATTTTTAGATGACAATGGACCTAAACACGATGGGCCTGATCTGCGACAACCCGCAAGTGAAGGGTCGCGAGTACGAGGAGTTCATGCGCAAATATAGAATCCTCACCACGGACGAACTCAAAGCCGCTCTTAGAGTAGACGCCGCAGATATCTTTAATGTACTAAATCAAAACATTCCTTGTGTTGGCTGTCGACGAAGGTATAAACATTTATATAATTTCTACATTACGTTAATAGCTTAGATAAAATAATTGGATTAAAATTTAAAGTAATCAGTTTGTCGTATAAAATTATATGTTACTCTTGAAAATTGTTTGCCTCTTTTTAACATCCTATTAATAAACATAATAATAATAAAAGTGGAAATAAACTAGGTGTTAATTGTATTGCTTTTGCAGCGTGGAAAGACTTTTTTATCAGTTATGTAAATCAGGACACCCTACATTAGATCCATTGATATTAACACCAGATGAAATTATGGCTATTAGGGAAGATAAAATAACACATCCACAGTCACTCGCCACTCTGCTGAATGGTCACAGGTGAGTTGGAGGTTCTTTAATACATTTTTAACATAGTTCATGGTCTGTACGAAGTAGCAGTATGATAAAGGTCTGTAGAAT
The DNA here is from genome assembly GCA_018251915.1 of Urbanus proteus proteus. NCBI lineage: Eukaryota > Metazoa > Arthropoda > Insecta > Lepidoptera > Hesperiidae > Urbanus > Urbanus proteus. The sequence goes on along the minus strand of DWPV01000488.1, from coordinate 11,957 downwards.
TGCTTCCAGCTTGATACCACTTTTACTCTTCCATCAACAGCTGTACAACCTAGGAGTGGCTACCAAAATTGTAGCCAGTAATGTCTTAAAAAAGTGCCAGAAGTTGTATAAATATCACTTGAGGCTTTACATGTGTGAAGGACATCATAGGCACAGATTTTCTTCCATATTTCGTTGTGTAAAAATTTCCCTTACATAATTTTCCTTGATGGCCGTTGTGCTCTAAGTAAGAAAGAAAGAAACACATTTATTTTCCTCGTAAAGTTAATCATTAAGTACAATACAGATAGTAATAGATGAAAAGCATAAAAAGCGAATACATATGTAAATTGATATATGTAGTTCCACAAAGAGAAAAACAGATCACACTCCACTCATGCTGTGGCGGATCACAGTTGCTGGTTTTCAGAACCTGGTTTTAGTCAAATAGTGCAGACGAGTGGTTTATTTATTTGAGAATGAAAGAATAGATTACAGAAAGTAATTAAAGATAGAATATTACAATAGAGCGATAAAGTATTACTATACTAAGAAGTTAACATTTTTATGACTTAAAAACTAGTTATGAGGGCAGTGTTTACACATATTTAGAATGGTTTGCGAGGGTAGATGGAATTTGATGAACATTAGTAGACAACAGTAGTAGAACATTGATTTTCATTTATTACACATGTAAAAGCTTACTCTAAGCTTTTCTTTTCATAGTCTACATGTGGATGCTTATTGAGTATAGCGCTGCAGTTTCAAAGGATAAGGTTAGACAGTATTAGTATAGTGTCAGCGCCGCAGCAGCTTTAAGGTATAATACTAAAAATGGTACACTTGGTTCATTTTAGTTTGAATTAGCGTCTCTAGTACTTTGGTACATATATCTCAATGACTAAGGTAAACTTTTACAATCAAGTGGAAAGAAAGATGTTTTATATAGTGTAGTTGTTTATTAGGTTTGTACTTGCCGTTACTCAAACACAAACTGATAGTGATTATTGAGATTACTTGTTTTTTATTTATGCATCTGAGCGGAGGCTACATCTGACCTCTTGCTCTTATAGTAGATAACTTTCTTGTGGGTTCTTGTTATGTCTTTTTGCCTTATCAAATTTAATGGTACTTGTTTATGGCAGTACTCTTTTCCTTATAATACCTTTTAAACAAATTTAAACCATAAAGTGAGTATTAATTTAGGCAGACAATAATTTAAGAAGTCGGTTAATAAGTACTCTCTCTTCTTAAGTATGTATTAAGAGAAAATGTTTTAAAATGATCTCAAAGAGTATGCCTTTTATGTATCTTGCAGCCGTAAATGCAGTTTATTTATCATTCAAGTACATAAATGGTTGCTTATACTGTCCTATATTATTTATCTCAGTGATTGTTTTGAAAATAATATAATATTTTCTGAAGCATGTAAATTACTCATTAAACACAGGGTGCCTATGAGAAATAAATAAAAAGATACAAAAAGGTGCATGGTTTATTGTAATTATATTATAGGTAGGTTAGAATAAACATTATCTGTGCCGCTCTCGTTATGTTTGAGGATGTTATGAATATATAGCTTTTATGAAGTTTAGCTTTACTCTTATCAATATTGTCTCCCATTTTCTTTTACATTATATGAACATTTATTTGGTTTTTAATGTTCTTTCCTACAGTTGGATCTACAAATCTAATCTCCAAAGTATAATGATAATGTGCAGTTTGTATTTTGACATTTCACATTAATGGTTTTATTTAATATTTCAGTTCGGGGATTGAATGTTTAATTTTAAGCCAGCCTAGATGGAAAAAATCACAGCGGTGTACACTACATTCATTAGAAGCGGGCACCGCGAGAGGTTGGGGCGCGACCGGATCCACTTGTGGCTTGGGCTTGAGCGCGTGGGGATGGGGAGGTAGGGCGGCGTGGCGCGTGGCATGGGACGCCATGAGGACCTCTGCCCGTGAACACGTCACCCTCGTTAATTTCAATACTCTGCATGACACCCTCCACAACTACTTAAGGAAACACAGATTTTGTGCGGATTGCAAAACCAAGGTGATTATTAATATTTTTCAATGACCATGTATATTTTTAATATGTATGAATTGACAACTTAATATTATGAATGAATAGGAATTATGTTATAATGTGATTGATGTGATTCTAAAATGAAACAGATATAATTTGATGTGCTGATATTTTTTATCCACTAAGAAAGTAGCTGTTTTTCTTAAATATATATAAATTTATTTCTTTGCAATATTTTTATTCAATGCAGTAAGAGAATAAATTGATTAGGTAATTTATCATATTGATAAGACTTGGAATCTAAGTGCTTATCTTATGGATATGCTGAGGTAGTTTGTGTGAAATCGAAAAATCTCAAAGTTGTTTGTTATAATATTGAATGTATGTTATCAGAATGTTTTGTTGTGCTTATGATGGCAAAATTTATGTCTCTTGTATTCCTACTAATCATATATGGTTTTATACCAAAACTTCCCTCAATATTATATGACATTACGTTAAAAGTGGAATTTTGGTGTTTATTGAGATTAATTACACACAGACTAAAACATACAAGTATTTTGATATTGTAACTAATAATAATAAAGCTTTATTTATCTTCACAATTTAAAATTTACAATATTTTTTTTATTTCTTTCTTTTTTAATTAAGTTTCTTATGGTCCCTCTTGGGTAAAAGCCTCCTCCATTTTGAACCATTTTTCCCGATCCGTGGCCACCTTCATCCATTCCTCTCCCGCTGTTATCTTTATGTCATCCACCCATCTTTTTCTTTGTCGACCTACTGTTACTAATATTGTTACCTTATTGTTACTAATATAATACAATTATTCTGCAGGTTTTAAGGGCCTATCAACTATTAGTGGAAGAAAAGGAACCACAAAAAGAAAAAGGCTATGTAGGTGCACTGTACGGTGGAATAAGAAGATGTTTAATGGATAAACATTTACATTTGCAAGCAAAAACAGACTATATTGCACACCTGATCGCCCGAGCGGAACCAGAGTTGTTAGGAAATCATCGTGAAAGACATGCTAAAACTCTGGAAATTGCACAGGAGGAGGTAATTATGTACTTGGTTAATCATCTTACAATGGGTCAATTTGGCGAGTCTCCTGGACTGGTGTCCTACAATCATCAGGTGGCTAAACGATTTTTTCACCGATCCCTCTTGTTCAACTGCACATTGTGGTTGGTTTGATTTATAATATTTCTAAACTATTAATATTGTGTTACATAAGATGAAAATTGGGAATTATTATTAACCTGGAATTACGGATAAATATGTGCCTTAGTCTAAATCTTAATTTTCTACAGTGGTGGTTAGTTGTTGCGGTAAAACATGTTTGCTTGCATCCAATGTACTACTAAAGGGAAACCCTGTTAAGTTTAATTAAATTTTCCTGTTAAGTTTAATACATTTTCTTTGATTAGGTTCTTATCTGCCTTGGAATATGTATTTACGAACGGCTCCAACGCATCTCGCTGCGGCTTCGTGAGGAGGAAGGAACATGTCAAACCCTAGCGGCGGTAGCTGTGGAGGCACTCTATCGGAAATTTGAAACGGCTGTAGAACTGAAAAGTGGCGTATCCAAATTACAATTATTATACGACGAAATTACTCAAGAAGAACTCTCGCGTCAACAGAGAAAGGAGCAGAAGAAATTAAAACGTCGCAAGAAGAAGGAACGGCAAACTGTTGAAAATAAGTGTAAGGTGAGGTAACATCAGTAACTTACAAATGCAGTAAATACGTATGGTATTTTAGATAAGAATTTATCCTATCTTGATAGGTCTCTAATATCTTAGTGTGTTAGAAAATGAGATTAATAACCAAATCATAGAGCAACTCATCACTTTTACATATAATTGACTTATTTGTTGTTTGACACAGAAATCATCAGATTTAGTAATGTTACATATAAATGACGACCTTAATTTTAAAACTCCATTTATAGTTTTGATATGCTGATTATTTCTTGTCTACATGTCAATGCCACCCATCATGTATACAACTTGATGATCTCAAAAGTGTGGATCCTCTTTTTCATATTGACAATCATTTATTTTTCAACATCTCATTATAGGAGGCAGATTCAGAGGAGCCTGAAGAAAAGTGTCAGTGTGAAGAATGCTTGTTAGAGGAACGAGACACACCTACGGATTTATTGTCGCCGCGTGAATACAACACTTGTTTTGAGGAAACGAACGAGGACAGCTGTCAGTCATGCCAAGAAGACTACACTACATTAAAAGGCCGTTCGCCTAAAAAGTCAGGCAAGAATCGCGTTAAAAATGGAAATCTTTCACCCAACGAACATTCTCAAGACTGTGGATACTCATCAGGAAATAATGGTGGCTGCTGTGAAACATTGTCCGGTTCCTCCTCTCTTATGAGTTCTCCTGAAGGATCAGAGGTGGCCTGTTCGGAAGGATTCTGTAACCATGAGAGGGGAGACTGTTTAGACCTGACCAAAAATGATAAGATGTCATGTACTGGATTCACACTTTCTTTACAGGAAATGTTGGTGAGTAAATCGAGATTTTATTATCATATAGTTGTAGAACAATAGCAATCCATCTCATTATAAGTGGTCACTGTCACCCATGAATATCTATAATCAACCGATAGATAAGCTTAAGGTTGGTCACAAATGCATTGCTACTCCTGATGACTACGTTGAAACTGACTGATTATTTTTTTTATATGATCGAGTAGCAAACAAGCATTCAGTCCACCTGATGGTAAGTGGCCATTGTCGCCTATGAACATCTGTAATCAATTCCAGATAAGAGCAAAATCCTACCTGAGGTTGACTACAGATGTGTTGCTACCCCTGAGGACTGAGTTGGAAGCCTCAGATAAGAATATCTCCCTTACCACACCCTTCAGACCAGAACACAGCAGTGCTTAACACTGCTGTTATATGGCAGAAAAACGTTTAGTGGTGGTGCTGCGCGAGTCAAACTACATAGAGTCCTACCATCTTCAAACCACCTTACTGATCACATTTAGATTATTACTAACTAACGAAGATATATACTATACACTAATCAAGAGTAATAAAATTATATTATTCTCATAGGATACTTGTACATCGGATGAAGAACAAGACACCAGTTATATTCCTATAGAGGAAGTATTGGAGTTCAAATCGAGAAGAAATATAACAGAGAAAAGACAAGAATTGAGGCAAAATTTACGACAGAAATTTGCTCAGTTATGTGTGAGCACACCCCAACCCCTGGTACTGCAGAAACCAGACAAAGCAACAGTGTAACGTTTCCAAACTGCCATAACATTCAAACTGCACTTCATAAAATGTAATAGCAGTTTTACTTTACAGTTGCACAAACCTATAATCGCTTTTAATCAGTAGAAAAATATTTGAGTGCCAATAAACAGCAGTCAGTACTCGGAGTATTTATCTAGATGTTTGATAGTTGCATATTAAGGGTCTTTGTACATAATAACTTATTAATGTTGCAGATACAAGTGCCGAACAGATTGTTGTTTTGGCCATTTTGCCAGTGTTTGTATTGCTATGGCATTTTACTTGTATCACAGTAGCATTGTGCAAAGACTCAAATACTCCTTTAAATGCATGTCATTTTATGCATCAGTATATTTTATACCATACACATAGGTATTTATATCAAGACTTAAAATTCTAAATATTATAATACTAGTCTGTGTTCCATGGCGATTCCTTGTGAAGATTTTTATAACTTCATGAAAATATTCCTCATGTTGATAATCATGTTTTGTAGAAATAATGCATCCCAATATTATTGAATACAGTTTTTTTTTAAAGTTGTTAAAGTCGGTGGGTGCTTATAGTGTAGACATGATTTATGTAATTACAAGCAACCAATAATCTTAAGATATAATAAATAAAGTGCAAGTTTGAATGATTCCAACTGTTTTATGATATTATTCATTAATTGACTGGATAAAACCAGCATTTAACAAATATTTACTATATAAAATATTAGAGAGCTTTGTAATGAAATATAGTAGCATTTTTGATCAAATTATTTTATTTCAATGCTTTATGTGAATCAATACTATGTGGTACACAATGGATTAATTTTCGCTCTTTATTATGAAGCTTGAATCGGCATGACTGGGACTGTCCCTGGCGGTTTAGCCATTGTTATAAAGAGCCGAAACATTTGTAACTCAGTTTTAAATATACTATAATGCAATGACAATAGCATTTTGATTTATGAAAAACCTTTAATTCACTTTATTCTTATTTACATATTATGTAGGTATTTTTAAGCCTGTACATTTATATTTGTCCAATACATAAAGTTGCATTGGTGCCACCAAAACCAAAAGAATTTTTTAATGCAACTCTCTTTTCTACTTCCCATTTTTTGGAGATATTTGCAACATAATTGCAGTCATCAATAGGATCATCTAAATTTATTGTTGGTGGTATAACTCCATGGTGACAACTCAATATGGTAAACACTGCCTCTAAATTTCCTGCAGCCCCTAATAAATGGCCATGTGCTCCCTTTGTGGAAGAAATGAATACATTATTACTGTGAGACTTAAAAAGAGTCTTAATTGCAGTTGATTCAACACCATCTCCTACAGGAGTGGAAGTAGCATGTGCATTAATGTAGGTTATTTCTTGTTTGTCTATGTTACCATCACGCAAGGCTCGACTCATTGAAAGAATGGCTCCACTGCCATCTTCTCTAGGAGCTGTAATATGAGATGCATCCCCTGATAAGCCATAACCTAAGATTTCTGCATACATTTTGGCATTTCTCTGAACAGCATGTTCATATTCCTCCAACACTAAAACTGCTGCACCTTCGCCCATAACAAAACCTTCTCGTAATTTGTCAAAGGGTCTCGATGCTTTAGTTGGTTCATCGTTAAATGACGTGCTTAAGGCTCTCAATCTACAAAATCCAGCTATTGCAAGTGGACTTATACAAGCTTCAGCACCACCACACACCATAACATTGGCATCACCATTCCTAATAAACCTGAAAGCATCACCGATAGAGTGTGCACCAGTGGCACACGCAGTAGAGACGGAATGGTTAGGTCCTCTAAAACCATATTTGATACTTATATGTCCAGCTGCCATATTTGGTAAAATTCTTGGTACAAAAAATGGGCTTACTTTATTGTAACCTAAACTTAAAGCGTTGTTTGTGTCGCATACATCCTTTAAATCAATCATTCCCATGCCTAGTGCGACTCCAGTAGCTTCCTTTTCTGAGTCTGATGAGGGTAACCATTTAGCATCAACTAAGGCTTCAGCCGTAGCTACTAGAGCCAAGCATGTAGCTGGGGCCATAGATTTTAAGTTTGATTTGGATAATGCATCGATCAAAACATTATCATTCTGAGAAGGAATTAGACCAGCAATTTTACAAGGTAATTTAGAGTAATCATCACCTTGTAATCGAACTATACCGCAATCTCCTCTCAAGAGATTTTGCCACACAGAATCTGTGCCTCTCCCTAAAGGAGATACAACTCCGAGGCCTGTAACAACAACTCTTCTTCTTTTGATGAATCTCGCACAATGCCTGACTTGATATATATTTTTCATTTTAACTAAAATCAGTTCTGCAGTTTATATTATATATATTTTAAGCATTCATTCTGAAAGAGATTGTTAAAATTAATATTATTTTGATTTGATTTTGTAGGTTATCTTTTTAACAGAATAATGTTGCCACTTGCCAACTATTTCGAAATTTTTCTCTTGAAATTTTTCAAAATTATGTCTATAAAGTTCATGGGTTTCATGGTGTCATTCAAGTTGTTTTACTACGATTAGGGAAACACTATAAAAGTATTTTATAAGGAAGGGAATAAAAGTCGTTTACAATGGAAGTATAATTTTATAACGGCGGGGAATTTTATATTGAGTAGTTTTACAAAACAGCAAATATGTTTTAAACCATGATAGAACTAAAACAAAGTGAATATTCTGGTAAGCCTTTGTGTACTTACATGTGGTTGAAAGGTTATCCTATCAACCCAGTATCAACCACTTGTAACGACTATTTAAGGGAGTGTTTAACGATTTTTTTTTTAATTTCAACGGATTTTTCAATTGCGATTCAAAGTGATTGTAAAGTGAAAGTAATCGCCTTAAAATATCCCCTTTGAATGTTGACCTTAAAATATTCCCTCTCCCCAAGGAAGGAAAGATACTCCCCAAATTTGCAACACAATAGCAATAGACAAAAATTAACGTCAATGGTCAGTTAGTGTTTTTATATATATGTTTTACAACCATGGATTCTTAGAGCCAGCCAGTCTTAAATGTCCAAACATCATTTATATTCTTGACAATAAAAAAATAGCCAATAAAATCAAGCCACTCCTAACGGCTATTAGTCTTTTCACGAAAGAAGTTAATATGAAATCGTTGTGAAGTTCGCAAAGAAGATAGAAGTGACAGCCTTAGGATAGCCGGCTGAACCATCTTATCATGATCATTGTTATCTTCTATAGATATGGCATGGGTTCATTCGCATATAATATTGAAAAAAGAAAATTGATGAAAATCGGCTGTAAAGGACTTCAACACACGACCGTAAAACAATTAAAAAAAACAACCGTTATTGGACTGTGGAGTAGTCTATTGTCTATATATTCAAGTTACTTTATGGTCTATATGGCGAATATTACAGAAAAGAGAATTGTCTCTTTCCTTTATGGTGAATATGCTCAAATCCTTGAAGAGTTGAATAAATAGATTTCTGAGTAATAAAATATTACATTGTAAACAAAACACAATACTTACAAAATATTAATTTATTAAACCATAAGATTAACACAAACATTTACACAAATAATAAATAATTTAAACATTAACACAAGGAAAACACTTCTATCAATTTCTGGTTTGATACGGATTCAACGATGCCACATTCTCAGATGAATAAAATAGGAATTACTCAACGCCTTGTATTTGAGCGAGGCCACAAAACCAAGCCGTTTTTCGTGTATTTAAACGAAATTGGGTTCTCACTAACCAGGGGGGTGTAACTTAGAACAAAAATGATATTGCATATATAGTAACGCCATCTCTTGTTGGCGAACGTAAAAAAAATTGGTGTTCTACTGACGTTTCTTTTCATGCATGACAAAAAATTAATTATTTTTTATTTTTCAATATATCACGTAATTTTCAAGCTTTTTATTTAACGTACACTCATTTACGACACTATTAATTTTTTTATTGCGTAAATTGCTATCCACTTTAAATTTCCAATTAGATTTTTGTAATTTATATAACAATATAATTATATACGTACGGAACGTAATTTTCTTAGTTTGAAAAGTTTTAATTCGAACTGTCATTGCAATTTGCAATTTTGTAGTTCGCAAAGTTCTTTAAGTTCTCAAAATTTTCGTTTCGTGAACCTTTCGTCCTTTCGTTTAGTTATTTATTGTTAAATTGTTAATTTTTGTCACCAAAATGTCATTGGGAGCGAAGAAAACGCTGTTAAGAAGAAAGTACTGCATTTTTGGATGCGATTAACTTGGTAATTGTTTTTCTATTATATACAAATAATAATTATTTTTCTTTGATATAATGATTGTATTTTTAATTTATGCACCTTAATACTTTACATGCATTTATTTATCTATCTCAAATAAAAATATTTGATAGATGACCAGTGCCCAGCAGTGGGATATTTAAAAATGGCCAATGATGAATAAAGAATTAATAAGGGATAATAAATGCTTTAAATACGTGTTGTGTATGGTCCATGTACCCCGTTTTAAAAAAATACTTTGATTTTTTCAGATGTTCATGTTCATCGGCTTCCTCATCCAATAAACCACCACAAATGGTTTTTAAGTTGGCTTGCTGTTAAAATAATTATAGCAATAAAGTGACAAATAATGAAACTGAACTCTTCCCATAAAATTCAGGTATTCTTGAAGAAAAAGGTACTGATCGGAGGGAATATGTTTGTGGTTGGGTCTTGGCTAATGTAATTATTTATAGCTGTTGTAGATCTATTAACAAAATATTATCAGGTAAAATATCTTATAATGGGGATGATGAACTTAAAAAAGCTGCCCAAACATAATTATTATAATACACGTTTGAAAAATAAGAAATAAATTTTGTAACTAAAATTGTTATTTTTATTTTATGTCTTCCCAAGTTAAGCGTTATTTTTTTAAATATTGTGTACCTACAAAGTTTTCTCATTTAGATTGAAATTTTAAATTATGGTTGTCTTTGTGTGTATATTCTTTTAACAAATCAAGTTAATATGGCCAAACTGGTCGGTTTTGTCTTATTTAAGATGTACATTCATGTTGATATGCATTTTGTATTATTATGCGTATTTTATAATCTTAAAATATTTTTTAAAACTATGGTTCAGTATACCAGAGTATATTTGTAAAATTAACAATGTAAAAGATTGAACTACATATATCTACAGAACTATAGGATAGTATATATACATATATGGATAGATAACTATATAGATAATTATACGTATGTATAGGCATTAATAACATACGCCAACAATAGGTGGCGTTGTTCGCGAGTCACTCAATTTAGCCGCGAGAGAGCTCTCTTTCCCCAGTATATTACTCTACTCTTTGCAGCGTATATTTTGAGAACTAAATCTGACATCCAATGTCAATTTGTGAAATTCATAGAAGTGACAGTTCTGGGGTAGCCAGCTGTGTACTGGCTACCCCTAGTTTATTGATCATAAATTAATTTTACCCTGATTTAATTTGGCCCATTTTTCCTAAGTATAGTTAAATAAATATTTATTACAATACATCAAGATACATATTTCAAATTGCGTTACCTTGAATGGCCAAAATGGATCGATTAACAATACATAATGGATGCATCCGATGAAAGCGAAACCTCCATTGGTATAGATAATGATGTCATTATGGATGCAGATGATGGTTGTTACGTATCTGGAAAGGTTTAATTAAGGCTAGAAATTTTTTAAATTGAGCTATTTCAAATGTTAAGGTTGGCAACATTTCATAACTACACCGCCGCGACCAGGGGACTTCTTTCATAAAAAGGTAACGGTCCACGATCTCTCAAATTAATAGAAGCTAGAAAAACTATTTTTCAGTTGGACTTCATTGAACCCAAGCAACACTTTCTTTAACATATTTATTTATTTACATCACTTACATAGGTAGGTAATTGTTACACATAGAAGATATTTTTTAATTGAGACATTTATTACCACTAAACACCTTAGTTGTTGTATTATCATAGAGTACTTATAGTACCTATAGCTTTCTGAAATTGCTAAAAACAATCGAATTTCGTTGTGATTCTTTATATTTGTTTTGCGTGCCAATTGAATAGGCGGACTGTATCCTCGTAAAACGATTGCGTGCCGCACGGCGTTCGTTCCTTCGAGCCATGCTTTTATTTCTTCGACAACATCGTTCAGAAGTTCGTAGCATGTAAACACGAGTAACATAATAAACGCGTTTATGTTCTATACGACCTTGCAACCTTCATATTGGGCGAATGGCCTCCGTATCCATCACGTTCGTGTGAGTTGCCGCTTGTCGGATATGTTTCAAAAGTGCGCGTTTACCCACATTTAAACATTTGCCGGTGAAAATGGAATGAGAAATAATCTTAAATTAAAGGTTTTCCTTATTTAATTACTTTAGTTATATATTATAACAATAATACATAAAATAAGCTTTAGTTAGGTATAATGCGAGAATTAGTAAAGCTTTTAGATTGATGCATTGTATTCAATTTACGAGTATGTATCTTTTTTGTTTACAAGGGGGAAACCTTCACAAGGTACCCGACGCCTCGGGAGCGACGACGGGTTATGTGGGATTTTTACCGCACTAAAACCATAGATATACATATTACCAAGATGGGCCCTGCGCATTCAAAAACTGTTTGCGTTTGTTTTGCTTGATTGCT
>DWPV01000487.1:0-28502 GCA_018251915.1 Urbanus proteus proteus | reverse complement strand
TCCTCTAACACCCCTCCACCCTCCTATATCACTCGCAACACGAAATTCGACGGGTCGTAATGTACAGTTTAGCCATTGTTTTAAAAACTTAAATAATGTAACAACATTGTGAACTTTTAAAAATATAAATAATGTTAGAACATTGTGAACATGTAGGTACCATCTACATATCTTAATTTACACGAAAATGACAAATTCAAATATCCTATGTTCTCAAAATTCACTTTAAATTGTAGATTATGTACCTACATAATTTAATTGTTATCAGCAGAATTTTACGTGCCGCCAAATGAACCTATTTTAATCTGTTTATGTAGATTAAAGAAATAATTCACAGCGAATAACAATAATACGTATGATTTTCGGACTTATCTTAATGTTGTAGTGTTGATTATTTCAAAACCTATCTACCTACCTACCTTGTGTTGACTGGATTAAATTCTTTTAAGCTGTTAGGTAGAACAGCTTAATCGCCGCAAGATAAGATTGTTGCGACCTGTAATAAAAATATATGACGACCCTGTTCTATTGGATTTTTGGAACCTCGAACAGTAAACTAAGTAGGTGCATGAGCAGGGGCCCAAATTAGGTTTAATTCGGGACTAATCATTCTTTCTTAAGACTGAACAAATTTCGTTGGTTGTGGAGTCAATAAAGTGTTCTGTTTTTTCGTTTGTGCTCTTTATAAATAAGTCAAACTGCAAGCTGCAAGCCTATTTTGGACTGTTAGGTTAGGTTACAACAACTACTCTGCCCTCTGACTGCACTTCAGTAGGTAGGTACAACTAAAGATTGTTTTTTGAACTTCTTTGTGTAAAAGATGATACCTTTTAAGTTTTAGCTAACGCAAGGAAGACCTAGGTACTAGAGTCATATTATCAAGTCACAATTGCGTTCAGTGCTGACTAGCATTTTATAACGCCTCAATGAAATTTCTTTAACCTTTGAATTTTGTCCCCCATTGTCTTAAAATAGAAGTTTATGTAAAATAACTTTGCTAAACTAGTACCAACTAGACATCCGTCTATTGCGTCGTGATCACGGAACCTATGTAGACACCCTAGGTATAAAGGTTATGATAGATGATTCTTCCAAATATCAAAGAGCAAGGTTACCTGATTCGTAGTATTTATATTTTATTCAATTTGACCGTTTTTCAGTTAAGGAAGGTCAAATTGTTAGTGTCTGGTGAAGTTTAGGTATGTTTTAATGTGAAACGAATTACAAATGTTTTGAGTATATTTATACATACCTACACGTGATATTTCGAATCACTACCTGCAGTGTGTAACTGCATAAATCTTAAATGTATAAACTTTTATTACCTACCTATTATATTTAATGGCGTCCATCAAAGTACATGTATGCATTTTGAAATGATTAGCAACTAGCTGATGTCCGCGGCGTTACCCGCGTTAAAAAAGTAAAAAGGCATACATATTTAAACAAAGGTACATTATATCTTACGTAGATACCATCTTCGAAATCTTTGAATACCCGGTGCTCCCGCGAAACCGCGACTCCTAATTTACTTCTTAGACCTTTAACTATCTTCCAGTGAAAGTCCCGTCAAAATCGATGCAGCTGTTTAGAAGATTACACCAGCCAAACAGAATAAGTTGTTCGTTCATTCGTTTTAAGTATCATGTATACGTACCTACATATCCATTGAGTAAAAACAAGAAATTTTGTAATCACAAACAAACACTTCAATTTTATTTATATGTAAAGATATTATTAATTCGCATCTGAAATAGGTACGGTATCTACAGATTATTACTCAATATAATTTTAGCCGATCCGTAATCCACGAATGATCATTTAAATCTGTTTTTGTCCTTGTCGTCTATGTTGTCTGTGTCTATGTGGATTGCGGAAACATACCTAGGTATGATGTGGTGGTGATATGGTCTAATTTAGTAGGTGCACGGAATTGCCCCTGCCAAAACCTGCAAAACTAAGCGGCAAGGACAATAATCGTAGGTACCTTTTCTCCAATCGCTTCTTCGTTATATGATAGAAAAGTAACTTTTATACATACAACCTACTTTCTTTGATACCTACGGCTTCTTTGTGCGAATGTACACATTAGCGCGATCGAAGCTGCGGGTAAAAGCTAGTCTATAATAATTATAGAATTGGCAAACGAGCATGCAATGACAATGTCCAATATGACCATGACTTAGGTACCCATAGAATGCCTCGGATATCTATTCCCTAAACCTAGTCCCATTTACTACATGCTTTAAAACAGAAAGCCTTAGTAATTTTAATCCCACCAAAACATTTATGCGAAAAAGGGTCAAATTCTCATACCAAAATGTCAGGCCTTAATAATAGAGATCTTATTTGCATAAGCACTATAGTTTTCAATGTATAGATAACCCAAGTTGGTAATTATACCGAAGCGTAGAAATCGTTTGATCATTTACCTAAGATAGGTAGGTAGGTACGTATTTGTTTTCCTATTGCATTAACCATGAACCAATAAATATCTATTTATCGCATCTAAAACGTGGTTGTATATCTAGAAGTTATTTAGAATAGTATTAGAAATACAGTCTAGTTAATATTTTGAAATACGTACCTATGTAATTTCTTAGCTTATAGGTCACTATCAAAAATTGGTAGATAGGTACCTACGTAAATTGAATAATAGGTAAACATCAAGTTTTGCATTTATGGTTTTACTTTTATAGTTTTACTTTTATTGTTAATACTTTCACTTAATATAACGCGAATAACAAGCATGAAGACTCCGTTTACAAAGAACAATACAAGCATAGTAACAAAATTAAAAGTAAAACAAAGAAGCAATTTAACATTTTTATGTTAAAGCGGTGCTTTGAAGGTGGGAACTCATTGTATTTCAAATCAGCGATTCACTGTTCTGACATAAACTATTTAGTTTTAAAGCAGGTACCTAGTAGTTATGTTATTGTAAGATTGTTTTTAACGTAATCTCTAAAGTTGAATTCACGTTGAAATAAAACGAAATATAAATTAGGTATGTATTTCCGTATTTCTAGGCGGTGTCTTTGTAAGTTATTCAGATATGAGGTAGGTAGTGCATGTCTACTCGTACATACAATCAATATCAATAGTACTATCATACATGTAATTATCTACTTATACCTAATTTGAATTTGAATTTAATTCCAATCCCGATTTAAAATTTATTTTGTCTTAAAGTTAGGTATCGATAATAATTTTAATGTCGACATTCGATTTCGTACAACACTAAAACAGTGTTAAGCGTGATTGTGCTTTAGATTTAAAAGGACAAGGGATAGTAAAATAGGTAGGTACCTTCTTACCCATATATACCTACTTATATACATAGGTATATACATTACTGATCTACATACTTATTTCGTTGAATGTTGTGACTCGTGTACCCGAACAGCATGACCATCTTTAGTAACAGATCACAAATATAGGTACCTACTTATTCGCGTATTTTACTTCCATCACATAAAAAGATATGATCAAAATAAATGCGTGCAATTAATCCAAGAGGCAATTTTGTCGCGGCTGCAATTATAGCCGAGCGTAACATTAGTTGGATGTTATTTTGCGCTTACTGTGATTGTGTTAACGCGTGCCTAGGGAGGAGTGCATGGTGTGAACAATTAATCCCGGGACCAGCGCGGGACGGCGCTCCCGGTGACAATCACGGACAACGGCGCCCCCGGGACCGCGAACAAGTTAAATCTTTGCAAAGTTCGCGCATCGCGGTGCTCATTTCAAATGGAATTGTTCGTATTCGTATCTATTTAACTGAACAAAATTGTATTTAAGTAAATGTAATTTTGTCTTGTAAGTGTTAACAAAATGCCCATAGGGTATAATTGAAAAAAATTGGTAGATAAGTTTATTTTGTTTAATTAAATAAAAAAACATGAGTTAATTATAAAGACATAAAATACGTCATTTCGTATATCATTCGGATAAAAATTAGATAGGTACAATAATTATTCCCTCAAATCTTATAAAAGTTGAAATATTTTATCATCTTAATTTCATAATGAATTTTATGCCTATCTACCTACCTGCCTGCCTGCATGTCATGTCATGCATTCATGTCATAATTAAAGCATTTTAAGGACTATACAGTTTATCATATAAAAAATGATTAAATAATTTACTGTCGGAGTATCTACAGATTTACAACTACCCATGCAACATATTTGTATGACAGAATAGAAATTAAACCTAGTTATGAAATTCAATTTTTAATTAACTTTTAAAATGTAACTACTTACCTACCTATTTGGGTGGGTAGTTATTGAGGTATTTTAATAAACTAAAATCTACCTAATTCAATTGAAACTAATCGTCGGATTACCCTAATGTTTGTTAAAATAATAAGTTCTTTCAAACATCATTGACTTTTCCATCAATCAAAGTTCAATTACCTACCCGTGTACTCGTACAACAATCTTCAAGAAAGTGATAATTATGAAGCGTTTTGTCAAATTATATCAATAAACTCCAATCTCACATTCGATACATTGACTTAGCATAAAACATTATGTCATTATGTTGTATCAATATAATGCCACGTTTGCCCGACTATTTGCACTGCGTTGTATCCACAATCTACCTAGCCGGCTCTTTGTGTACAATACCTTTCTGTCTCTGTTTATCTTGCGGTGTTTGCACCAAACCGGGAATGTTCATGGAAATAATTCTATTTATTTGTCCACATTCATTCACCAATCGCGTCGACACGCTCGGCGGGAATCCTCCCGATCGCATTTCACTCAGCGGACCGCTTTAAATGGGTCTCCTTCTTTTCTTTTAAATAATAGGATGATAAACGGCAAAAGAGTGTTGAAAGTCTTTTTTGCGGTAGTCGCACTGCGGGGACCTTGTCAAAAATCAGAAGCAAACAGTCAGAAGCGATAATTGTTTATTATTGTTTGCACTGTAACTAATCGGTCTTTAACCGTCTATTTGTTACGTGGTCATGTGCTGCGAAGTCGCCTATCCATCATTCCCTGCCGCGTAGGTCTCTTATGACGCTGATTTACGCAAATCGTGTAACAATGTTGTAAATAGATCTATTATGTTCTTAAAATTGTACCTTCCTATCTATCTACTACCTGTCAGGAGATAACATACCTATTACAAGAAACTTCTTTGTTATTATCTACATTAAAGGTAAAAGTTGAACTTATTTACTTAGGTGCAGTATATTTTTTACAATTCTACTATAGGTAGATAGCTAGTAGGTAGATAGTACTTCCATACTGTTACTTTCCATAACTGTTACCTACATATAAAAAATTCTAGTATAGGTATGTACCTATAATCTAACTATATTCAAATGGAGAACTACTTACCTTCCACTTACGAACGTTCTTTGAGGCTGTAGGTACAAATACATCCGTTGTTATTTAGTAAATATGTTATTTGCGTAGGCGTTAACGGCCTGGCGCGCCGGCGACGTCGGCCGGAGCCCTAAATAGACGTAAAATCGCACATAAAGTGAGCACGCCGCCGCTTTATGGCCCGCCCTCCGACCGAGCCCTTCGCGGCGACCCGACCTGCCTCCCGAGGGAGTGTTTCGGGAAAACTTTACGCGTCCCCGCTTATCTCCCACTTATAGATTTGTTAAATCACTCCTCGAAGCAATCCCCACAATCTCTGAACACTAGAAACCGTCAAAATCTGATTCACTCGAAAACATATCACATTATTCGTCTCGGAAACGTTTTATCGGCGTGTATCAGATAGCGGCCGCGCCCTCGTCCATCAATAACGCATTACAAGCGCTTACAAGAAGGTAACCAGCGATATGACATGCGTTGTATCAACAGCCTCAAAGGTGCCGCTATCGCGAGCTAGTCGCGATTATCGCGCATTACTGAAAGCGGGATTTCGGGAGACCGACAAAGCCGCAGCGTAACCGATAACTCCTCGATTAATTGTTTTCTATCGCAAATTGCGCTCTATTCGATGTTCGACAAGCGATTGCCTTTACGATATTATGTACACGTGTAATATAGATAGGTGCATTAAAAGTGAATTAACGGTGTTCGTTATTTTCCAATTTCCCTTTTTATAATATTTTAGATAGGTACACTGATCAAGTTATGAGTAAATGAAATGGTCTTTTACATAATCTATCTAATCTAGAGTCACTTAAATTTACGGATAAGTTATATAGAAGTAGTTTTTGCTTATAGGTAGATAGGTGCTTTTTCAAATTGTATGCACCTCTCTGCATATTTTCATTTATTTTCCATCTTACATTTTATACCATTAAGTTCGTCCATAGCTATTGGTAATTTATGTAAAATATGTGCGTAACGATTTTACAGATTTGCGTATAATTCAGTGGTAATATTTTATTCTTATAACCTTATTCACTTTTCGGGTTATGTGTTAATACCTGTTGTAAATTATAAAGCGTTACAAGTCTATCGATAAAATAAGATTGAAAAGTAGATAAGATTAGGTTTGACATAAGTATTAATTATAATGCAACACGTTAAAATACCTAAGTAAAGAGTTATAACAATATTTTCACGGTATTTTCAGGTAGGCATTATTAGACCCTAGATTAGTTGGCTTGCGATGTTCTAATTACGACCTTCTACGTTATAAATCCAGTAGGTAGGAATTTTCCAGAGTACTCTAAATCATTTACTTTCAAAGATGTCATTATTTCTTAATGGTGATTTCTCAAGTCTGCGGGAACTCCATAGCGGTCTCAAAAGAGTGTAATGTTTACAAACTCACACTTGGCCCGTTTTGTTGAATTAACCTCAATCCTATTTACTTATTTAAAGAGGATGGAAATTTTAATTAGCTCATGATGTACCTACATATTCGGTATTTTAATAATATCCCACCAAAAACATATTCATGTAAAAATGTAATTTGGTAAAATTGCCATTTCGCTTTGTGTATTTCGGCGGGACAATACAGAGCTCCTAGAAATAGCAAACGGATAATATATGAAGTCGCGGACTAAGTTGGAACGCCTCGTACCTATACGTACTTAAATGTCTCTTTCTTGCCATCCCTTTAACAGGAACACTTATTACCTACATTATAAATTACATTACCACTTAATAATTTTGTAATAAAGCAAAAATATGTCTGGCGGTGGAACTAAGCTAGATTTTAGCCACTTTACGTACGGTAGTTACGGTACGGTTGATGATGGCGTACGGTGGTACCTACGTGTCCATAGAACCTTGTGGAGATGATCATCTTACCTATAGGGACGTATGTTGAAGCCTCCGGTAAAACAATCTGCCTTAAACCGAAATTACTCTACATAGCAAAATGCGAACAGATAAAATTTTAATTTACCTATACATAGGTAGTTATATAGTACCTATTTCAACGTAATTTAAGTATTTAACCACCATAAAAATCATGATAGAAATCGATCGGAATCGAAATATTGAATGCGAAGTAGTGATGGGGATTGATAAAATGTAAACTTTAATTTTAATGAGATTTCTCGTGTCGTTCAAAATGATGTCTCATCCCATCCTAAAACGAAGTGTATGGCAGTCGCGATGCACTGAGGCTGGTTTATCTAGTGTATTTGTGTATGATAACGTACTAAAAGTGCTATCCGCCCTCGGCCGCCGCGCCCGCCCGCGCTGTTTGCGCGTCACAAACAACATTTTTTTTCTCAAAACCCACCACGATAACGCTAGTGATGCCTAGCTATTTAGTTTATTAGTTATCATGGAACTTGTTTTGAGTGAGTTATGACATCGTTGAAATAACCAACACTGTTATCGACCTATTGAAATGAAGTAATAAATTTTGTTTTGAAACAATGTTTTATGCAAATATTGTTTAAGAATAAATTGACTAACAATTCCTAGTGAGGATATAAATTTTATATATTTGACCTTTATGAACCTATAAACAGTTAACATTTTCATAACATACAATAAGTAATAAAAACGATAATATATAATTAGTTATGTAGTTTAATTAGATTCTTCAATTCCATCATGAATTATGTAGTTCCTAGATCTAGCTAATTGATAGCTAGCTTGATTGATATGACCTGTTGTACCTTTCGTACCTATTGTACAGTTCGTTTTATTTTAACAACATAGTAGATACATACGTTTTTATGCAATTACGATTATTATAATGACAAGATATAAAGATGCTAGGTATCTCATAAAACGTTGACGTCACAGCATAGGGCAAGGCGCCGACCGGCCACTGTTTGCCTCAACAATTAACGGCTCCTATCAAACACTGCGATGTCCATAGATAGAGAGCATATTTGTTTGCTTTACTGGTTCTCTTTTGTTTACTTCTCTAACAGGAAATTTATTTAAGCTATAATTATGTCATTCGAGCGCTCTGACTTTATCTACCTACATCTATGCATTATCTAAAGGTTTTTAGGAGTCTAAGACAACTTTTGTGTTGACATTTCACCCTTGCATTAACATTCGATGCGATGATGGGTTTTAGTTTCATATATAGGGATTTTTACTCACTAGTAACAGTAAGTCTTTCAGTTGTACCTGCATATTTGTGACGAGCTAAGGTTTTTGACCTTTTAGGACGAGTAATTTTTGCATGTGATTCAAAACGATATCACAAGAAAGACTGTATTACTTACACTCGAGTGCTTTTAGGTTGTTACATCTCCTCAACCGGACAGAACTTTCTGTCTTCTCATTGCATTATTCTCTTAACTTTATTGGATTTTAAAGATGTGGCACCTACCACTTGAAATATTTAATTCTGTGATTGAGGTTCTTTAACACATCTATGTATACTTACAGCTTGTCTTGTCTTGGTTATGTACTTTCCTATAGACTAATCGTCAATTTTGGAAACATAATTAATCGAACGTATAATTGGAAAAATAGTTATCTGTAGTCTTATCAATTTACAAATAAAACGCCATGGTTTCGAATAAAGAGTAGGAACGTATTTCGTTGCGTAACGTTGTTTAATTCCATACTGATTCTCTCGCATGTGACAAACATAATTTATGAAGTTCTTAATACCGAGATAAGGAATATTTACACACTCAAAGTACACAAGCAGACACCTCAGCTCTGTCTTAGTGTTATGTACACAGATCTACGTATCTTGGTAATTTTAGTCGTTGAGAAATCTACAACACAGATAAAATTTGTAAATAAAAATTATGATACTTCGACATTAAGACTAAAAGTCCTATTTATTGCCCTATTTGAATGTACATGTATGCTGCGTAGATATTGCTATGAATAATATACGTACCTACCAACCAAAGTAAACTTAAAAGATATGTATAGGTACATACCTGATTATGTGTCTTTAAACATGTATACTTTCTTATCTTTCTTCTCTACACTGGTTATTGCCGAAATATTTAATCACAAATTGAGCATATCAGCCCATACTTGAATATACTAATGTTTAAAATAAATACCTACTTATTTCATGACGAAACAATAAATTACAACATTTTATACGGCATTTGAAAATCTAACACTTTAAACACATTAAAACCTGTCGTGAGAAATAAAACGAATACCTACTTAAAAGGTTTCGTAAAGTTTCATAAAATTATTTTTATATTCCCTTGAGTAATACAAATAGTTGTTTAAGACTCATTAATTTACTGCCACATTTATAACTTTTAATACACCTAGTAATAGGTATTTCATTTGCAATTAAAAGCTTTCTTTTTCTTCACTATTGTCTTAATGTAGGGTTCACAGTAGCACGATACCGTTCTAAGTTTCATAGGAATAGTAAGATTTTTTTTCGCATAAAAACTTTAATAAATTTTTAAAAATAATATTTTACTGTACGTGGATTTCGTAGCCGGATAATCGGTTTTAAAATATTCATTATAAAATTATTTAATTATACCTAAATAGGCTACTACGGCTTTTTTATATTTAGGTACTTGATAATTTAATATAATATAAAAATATAAAATTACTTAATTAAAATGGAAGTTATAATTTATCTTAGTTGTTTAGTTAATGTTACTTAATTTGATACTCACTTAAGTAAAATATTTAATCCAGTGCTACATTGGTAGATTCCAAACTTCTTCCTCATTATTATTTTAGTAACATCACCATTTCAGTAATGAATGATAGCAAAAAAAAACATTTTCATGTACGGTAGGGATTGGCAAAACTGTCAAAAAATTATTATCAGATCTCATGAAGCTTCTATTTCTACACGCCCTCAATTCAAAAACTCTACACCTTCGTCATATACCCATGTATTCTCAATTTTTACAATGAATAAGACGTCTGACATAAAATTAATATCCACATATATACCTAAAGTGAGTGGGGTTTGGCCACAGATACCTATACCTAATATATAAGTTCGATGTGTCACAACTCATCGGTGTCAGTGACGAAATCTGCGTTATTTCAATAAAATCTAAACTATAAGAGCTATGTTATTGAAAAATCATATGTTTAATATGTTTTGCTGTCAATATCATACCCAGAGAATATTGTCTAACTGGGATAATCAAACCCCAAGTTATGAGGATTATCCGGCTGCTTCGCTTTGCAGGTTTAGCAAGCCTAGGCTAGATAGGTAGATACCAACTAAGGCAGGTACGGAATTTTATGGAACAATTGACACGTGAATTCGAAGGAACCTAGTTCCTATCTACTAATATTTATTTACGGAGATAGTGTAGGTACCTACATCGGTTCCTATTATTGCATTTGCATATTGTTTATACTAGATTGTGTTTTCAAAGTAATTCAAAACTTACGCAGTAAACGAAACTCAAAACCATGTTTTGTATTAACTACTTACTATTCAATTAGATTTTGTATTTAATTTTATCCATTTAAAGTTATGAGTCATGCTTAACTTTTTGTTTTTGATAGCAAACAAGTGAAAGATTAAAGATAAGTAGATATACAATATATTGACAATGGTCACTGTGCCATGGTTATGGCATCTGTAATAAACTCCATATTGCCATTAATGAGGACTGAAATGTCCGCTTCCTATGTCAGTGAGGCGGTATCGACTGATTCGCTGACTTAGCTTAACTGCTTTACGCTAGAATTTTTTCCGCCGACCTTTTTTATATTATATCTAGGTACCTACTTTAAATGCATTTTATCATACACATTGTCTCTATGAGGCGTGAACATTTTCAAATACCTACCTATTCGGGTATTATAGATGAAGCAAATAAGTAGACTCCTAATCGGTATTACTAGTCCATACAAAGTCTGAACTGGGCGGTATATACGGTGCAAAAGTACTCGTATAGTGTGCGTTGATTGGCTCGGACTGCACACTGATTAACTCAGAGAAGCGCGATATAATGAGGCTAATAATATTCATAGGCGTGGCTTAAGTTTATTAACTTTGAATACTTTTGATTACTATTTGAATACTTATAAAAAATAAAAGAATGGTTTTTATTTTAAGCCTATAGTTCAGACTTCAGACCAGAATTCCCTTTGTCTTAGACGGCAAACACGATTACAAGTAGGTACCAACTGAAATATAAGTTAAGCCTTAACATTACTCATTATGTTAGGTAGCAGAATTAGAATGTCATAATAAACACGAAATAAGAACCTACCTAAACCAAACTAAACTAAAAGTTGGAACGCTATGTTGTATGAGGTCTATTTAAGAGTCCGATAAGCGTTGTCTTCTCGTCAAAGGTTGACGAAAAAAAAAGACAGATTGACCTATAGAAGAAACGTGCGCCAACTTCGCCCTCGGGCTTGTAAACGCATCTGTACCTAGTCGGTCTTAGGAAGGAGTCAATACCCATCAAATGTAATACCGACACGCTCGTTTGCTATCTACTCGTATTTTACAGTTACACAAAGAAGAATCCATACCTATGTGTTTCATACAAACACTTGCCCAAATGAGTACATTACTCGCATTGAGTCCTCCAAATGTCCAACAGTTTACCGGGACTTAAATTAGGAGTCGACTTGCTTATTTCGTCTATAACACAGATATCGCGTGTGGTCCCCGCATGATCCCGCGCTAAGCCCGGCTGCGCGGCGTCCCTATTGTACACGCCGCCTGGATTTACCTTATCGAACCCGCGGGATTTAACTCCTCCCCTACAAATAGAGTACCTGTACCTATAGCCGTTATGGGAGTAAAAGGACTGTTCAACGCGTAATACGATTTTTTTCGACTGTTTTGCAGTATAGGCATGCGCGAGTTTGATTTACGTATATATCACATTGGTAGATATTATACGTAGGTATTAGTAGGCATTTTTTATGTTACAGTAAATGTTCACTAAAAATACTTTACATTGTTGCTTGTTTCCCTTTCTTATCTCTGTAGGAAACCTCATATTCCTTCCTTCCTATTTATTTTCTATGCAAACGTAGCTCGTAACAAGCGAAGATAGATAGGTAGTAAAAATACAATAATATACAGTGTCATACAACACACAAAAATTAACAACATTTAAGTACAATAATTAAGAAACAACGGTTGTACCTATAGGTAAATATGTACCTACCTATGCTAATGATGTAGGCATCTTAAAATTTTATGCAGATAGCTCTTAATTGCGTGACGGAGATCATAATGAATACGTAATTTTGGCACGAGAACATAAAGGGGGCATCAGCCACCCATAAAGTCATTCGTTCGTAACTCTTTTCTTTGCCGTTTATTTGACTACCGATTTGGGATAATTTCAAGCTATTATCTCATTAGCTAGCTCATTGATTGATACTAATTTAATGTAGAGAATATTTGGATTGTGGCAGGTAAAACGCGGACGAAGGACAAGTACCGCGTGGTGTACAGCGACCACCAGCGGCTGGAGCTGGAGAAGGAGTTCCACTACAGCCGGTACATCACCATCCGCCGTAAAGCAGAACTCGCTGCTAGCCTTGGACTCTCTGAAAGACAGGTATGATACCTATTTTATAGTTTTTACCAACTTTTGTGGGAGATATTTCAGCATTAAGTTTTTTTTATAGGATTAACAAAGTTGCGAAAACATGTACTTACATCACGTGATGGTAAATGGTCATAACCACATGAACATTCGTATCGGACTCACTGAGGCCGATCTCAAATGCGTTGTCTCTACTGAGAACTAAGATGGTCGGCCACATACACAAGTCAGCCACCCTATTTAGGTATCTAAGTAGAACCAAGTAGTACCATCTACAAAGTTAATAAAGAATAAACAAAATATATCACTAATACCTAGTAAAAGAGTTGCTATCCATGGTAGTAAAAATGAAATGAAAATTACTTTCATGGGTGGAAACAGGATGGGAACTAATAATAAATAATGAGTTTCTGTAAGATGCAAACAGGTCAAACAGCCTTCTAGCATAATATTGTTCATAATTATTCAGGATGTACTAAATAAATTCTTTGTTTGCAGGTAAAAATATGGTTCCAAAACCGACGCGCAAAGGAGCGCAAGCAAGTGAAGAAACGCGAAGAGGTGGTGATGAAAGAGAAGGGCGATCACGCCTCTCTGCAGCACGCTCAGCTCCATCACGCGACCATGTTGCATCATCAGCAGATGATGAACGGCATGATGCATCATCATCACTACCACCAAGGTGTTCTCCAAGGCGTACCGGAGCCGTTAGTCCCCGGCGTGCCACCAGTCCCTCTACTGTGACCGCAAAACCAGGACTACTGTGCTCACAGTGCTAACTTCGGACAGTGACTGAACCAGTGACGTAACTGACGTAGACACACGCAAAGTATAAGTGCGTTTGGTTTTCTACATGATCTTGGATTTGTGATAAACTTAGTGCAATATTCTCATGGGAATATTAACGGAATCGTGTTTCGACAACAGTTATTCGTGACCCGAATACTCGTAGGTACGTTATAAAATAATGAACAAGTCACCTACAGAAGAAAACGCTAATGTCTTGGCTGATTTTGTTAATGATGTGCCCTTAGTGTATATTTGATCTAAAGACATCGATTATATTTAGAACTCTTAATGAAATCAGTCTCGGTGTTAGGGTAGTGTTATTTCTTCGTTGCCTATCTTACACCCAGTGATGCCTACTTAGTAATTACGTACGCGACTGTCTTGGCCTTATATTGCCAGGTATGTTTTAGGTTTATTCTAATTTAAAGAATTTTGTCTTTGTAAATATAGATTACTATATTTTTATATTATTATAATACTTAAGTATTATTAAAATTTATGATTTTAGACAGTTATACTTATGTTTCAATGCTGCTAGTGCCTTCTATGAGATTATTAAACAAGTTAATAAATAAACAATTAAGTAGACGTATGTTTTGATTTGATATAATTAAATTTAAATTTCTCGTATATTTCAAAAGTCATAGAGAATCTCATAAACATCCTAAATCGTCGAATCGTAAACCGGGCAATTAAGTATACAATAACTTTTATTGCATCAGTAGCATTGCAATATAGGTAAATTATTATGTTGAATGAGATTATTCCTAGTTGTATGGATCAGTTCTGTAAATAATAGCTTAATTAATTAGACGTAATTTTATCTCAGTTTCAATAATAACACAGTAATAATCACTCAATTTCACAAATAATATTAAACTTAATAAATGTAATCATTATCCTAAGGAAACCGACTGCGCCATGGTAGTGGGTGTTTAAAATTTGGACATTATTGATTTTAAGTTGTTAAAATAATTTTACAATATTTTATTTATTGAACTGAAATTAATGGGATTTGAATTATTGTTTATCGTTTTGTTTTGTGATATCATAATCATATGATATTGTGGTGCTAAGTATATTCTGCCTCCGTCAACTTTTTGTTAACCTTCCGTAATTAAATTAATGTAATTAAACTTTCTTAAGAATGAAGGGGATTGTATGATTTTGTGATTGTTGTATTAAATATGTTGTGTTGATGTTTGAAATTTGTGAACACTGAGTTAGTATGTAATGTATGCAGCACTATCACGAAACACTTGATAAACTGAATAAATCAATGTTAATCTACTATAATCTTTTATTTCATTATATATCCTAATAGTTACATGTTGTTAAATATGCCGGTAAAGTTATAGAATTTGGTGATCCGTTCTTTACCAGGCTTTTCATAGGCCAAAAGATAAACATAAAGTGAAACATATTTATAAAAAATGATAATAATTTTAGAGACAATTTGAGCGAAGATTAATAGGTAATTACTTGACGTAAATACCTACATACATGCAAGAAAAAGAACAATTTTAAATCCTTATTTATTATTATGTTTTTGAGTCGGGGTTACAACGATTACCATGACTTAGTTAAAAGTGAATATTAAAAGAGACAGACAATAAAACGCAGTAAAAATACCCTAAAGCTTACGAAATTGGAGTATATATAACGAAAAATTTAACTTACCTATAGATAAGTTAGTAGGTATGTACTTATATAATACAAGACACACAAACATTCAACCTCCGATTCACTTCTTTAAGGATGGAATATCAATTATTTCTTAGTGGATGTCTGCACTATAAACATTAAATTAATAATTGAACAAACCTACCACTTATAAATGTGTATAACAAAAAATAAATACGTTTTGGTCAAATTATTTTTACAAAAATCGTAATATTTGATCTAAGCGTCGTCGTCGCGAGGGATGTAAGTGTTGTGTGAATTGAGGTAAAGGGTGAGGACATAATTATGAAAAACAGGAACGTAACTACAATTATTATCTAAACTGAGCATAAGACAAGACAAAAAAGTCAGTGATTTATCTGCAACACTCACTCGATGTGGTAACTAGGTAGATACTCTGCGTGAAATGTCATGTTTTTTTTTAATTTATTGATACAGAAAAGTAGGTAGGTACCTAACTACTAGGTAATGATACATTACCTACTGATTATTTGGAAGAACATTTTTCAATCATAACGTCCTACACCTAAGCAGTCCACAGTTTATGTTGGTAGAGTTCACACGTTTTGATAAAATTATGAAGAACTTTCAGGCAAGAGAAATATGTAACTTTCTCAAAAATTCCATCCTTCATAATTGAAGCAGAATAATATTACAAGTAAATATCTTTGAAATAATTCGAATCAGGCTAGATTTGAATAGCTATGGATATTACGAAACACTGAAAGTAATACCTACTATCAAGAAGTCGATGTTATTAATTTTTAAATTAAATTAATGGAATAGATTGTGTAAATGTTTTAATTAGCTACTTAGTTTACTACGGGAAACAATAATTGGCAACTTTCTCTTTCATATTACGTTACGTAAAATAAGACATACCTACCTATTAGAAACACAAGTAGGTAGGTAATACTCAGTACATCTACCTATTATAAAAAATGGCAGACGTTTATAAGAAAATAAAGTCCATTTTTATAAAAAAATCCTAGTAAGCTTTTCACTGCTTCAAGCGTAAATATATCAGTAGGATAATGGCTTCTAGTGTAAAGCTTTAAATTTATCAGAATTGTGCAGTTTTTTAAATCTACTTCGAAAATAAGTCGTCATAATTCAATATTGGTTGTACTTAGTAGCTATTCAATCACGCTACTTACTAGCAGGAAATGCCAGGATCGGAGTTATAGGAAGAAAGGTGCGAGGTGGAATGTTGTTAACTGCTGAGCAAACGAATGCTTATTGAGGGCATTTCGAGCCGTATCAAAGGCGCCGCCGGCCAAACTTACCGCCCAACAGATATTGATTCCGATTTATGACACATAATTTGTAGGTATGCTACCTATCTTAGCTTACATATATAAATTAAAAGCCGTAACGCACAGCTTACATAATATATAATAAAGAAAATGTTAGGAAATGCAAACTTACTAATGCACATTAAACCAAATCTCCAAAGAAAAATCTAATCCATTTTGCTGAAATAATTCTTATGTATCTACTAGGTATAGGTACATACATACCTACCTACCTATGAAAAGTCAAAATACACATCGTAAGGTACATAGGCCTAAAGGTGTTTTAAATTATAATAAAAAATAAGATTTTTTGTAAAAAAAGTACCATAAAAGCAGACGAAAAAAACCTATACTACCTATAATGGAAAGATTTTTGGAAAAAGAAATTGTGTTAGTTAGTGCGTTGAAGTCGCGGACAACAACTAGGTAACTAGAAGCTAATATGTATTGTATAGAGGTCTACAATATTAAATTAGTTAATCTTACTCAAATAAATAACTAGCGATAGAGACGCATTAAACTTATTTTAGATTTATAAGTACCTACCTACTTATAGGTTAATTAACATAATATGGTTGCTAATTTCTCGGAATTTTTAATAAGTTACTACATAACATCACTTTGCACTTAACTACAGGCAGATAACTTTATATTTGTATATTTATGAGCTTTTTACCGGTTTTTTTTAATTTGTCCTACTATTAGCTAATAAGTACTATGTATTCGGTAAAGTAAGCATAGGCTAGCCGCTAGTAGTATAAAATACGGAATACATAGGTACACTTACCAATTTTTAGCATTAAATTATAGATTGGAAGAATTTACAAATCTGTCTAGGTACCTAGGCAAGTAACGTGTTAAGCCAAACAAAATTGAAACAATATTTTTATTGCACACACACATAAAATTCGAATGTATAAATATGTCTAACATTATATACCTACTTATTGTAAGTACTTATCCGCCTTTATTCGTCTAATAATACCTACCTAAATACCTACGAAAGTGTCTATGTAAGATAGATTTTTACCATTTAATAATGACAGGGATAAAATCACATGTTAAGATAGGTAGATTCCTGGTAAAATTTAATTTAAATACTTAAATCTTCCCATAAATCCTTTGTGTACTGTGACGATCCGATTCATAGTAGGGACTAATGAAATGAAATGTCTTTATTATAGGCCTACGAAGGCACTAACAAGTTATCCTTTACAATATTCTACCACCGAACCGGAAGCCAACACAATTAAGAAGATGTACCTATGTACATATGTAACTACATAAAGCAAGCTGAAAATTGATATACCTACGTAACTACGTAGGTATATCAATTTTCAGCTTGCATGTAATAGGTAGGTATTTTACTAACAACATTCAATGCGGAAAGCGTCGGCGGCTTTTAGTAAAATCTTGTAATAGTATGTGGGTTGAAATGGCACGTATAAGTAGTACTCGTATAAATGGAGAATAAGTACTCTAGCAAATACTAATTTATGTAGAGATTCATTGAGTTACGTGCTCCGTTTTATATAAAAGTAATATTGATATTTAACTTACTTTATCGAGTCGTACGTATTCTAGAATTTGTTAAATTATTGTGAAGTGAAGTTAGGTAATTTAGAAATAAAATTATGTACATTTATATATACCTATATACCTTTTTTTACCTAGTACCTACCTACTGCATATTGGTAGGTAGTAGGTATATAATTATGTAGTTAAATAGTATAAATTTTGCGATACTGTAACTCTAATTGTAGTTATGATAAAAATAGTAAAAATGGTGTTTATTAGCGTGCCTTAAAATTATTAGTGTAGCAAGTGTAGCAAGTGTGTAGCAAGCAGGTAGATAGGTAGGTACCTACCTCTCTACATGACGTCTGTTGAATTAAGCATTAGTTTTGTTATAACGCAATGATTACTTATCTGATTTTTCATTACCAAAAAAAGATATCTATCGTTAGCAATACATTTAGGTAAATTATGTGAGGTACCTACTTAATACCTACGAAATCGCCTTTATAATAACGAAGTAACAACGGAAACAAGTCAAAGAAAGAGCTTTAATAAATAGGAATATTTACCATGAAGTTTTCTTTTGAGAATAAGTTGCAAGTGACTTTACACGGTACCTAGATCCTTCGAACCAGAACACAGCAAGCTAACCTGCTACCAAAATCTAGGAATGAGCGTAGTTGGTGCAGCAATGGGCAATGGCCATGAAGAACTGTACTATAATTCGATTTTGCAAGTTCTTCTATTTTAATTTGGTTCCGATGGGATTACCTACTTATTAATTAACTTAACTATGTATAGTTGAGCTGCGTGCCTGTTTGCTGTTTTCATTGTATATAGGTACATACATACCTACCTGTTTATTTATTTTTGCATATACTTACCTACGTATTATTACAAATACAAACTTCACAAATGTTTAGGTAACTGTTATATTTGAATTTACAGCTTATTTGAAAAACCTGTAGGTTTTTTTTTATAAAATATTAGTTTTCGCGGCTTCGCTCGCGTTAAATATTAGATTTGTATACTTTATGCGTAGTTATAATGCAATTCAATCTTATCAAGTGGCCCTAGGTGTAAAAGTATGTAGGTTGTAGGTATAAAAGTTACTTTTCTATCCCTCGGGAGTAGTACGTTTTTTCGGGATGAAAGGTAAAGATACTCTATGTACTTTTCTGGACCCGTTACTATGTGTGTGCAAAATTTCATAACGATCGGCTGAGTAGTTAAAGCGTGAAGGCGTTATAAACAAACTTTTCATTTATAATAATTAGGATGATATCTAAATATAAAAACCATGAAAGATGCAGGCAAAGTCAGCGGTTAATGCTTTATTATCGGTTATCACAGCGATAACTTAGATAGCTTTTCAATTAATATAATTTATTTTATCTTTTTTGCCATTCGTACATTTTAAGTATTTTGCGTCATTTTAATAGCTTTTAGTTGTTTCTCTAAAAGTATTTTAAAATCGCGCCGTGTTTTTAATAAAATCGTATTTAAATATAGCATTGGATTTCGTTTTTAGTAAAAAGAGTACAACTTGAATAAAAATATTTTTTGGCTTTTATTGACCACTCTCAATAAAATAGAGTGTTATTTAATTTTCATGTTAAATTTGAAACACAAATATTTATTAGGAACAAATATTTATTAGGAACTGAGGTCTGACGCGCAATGGGTCCCAGGTTCGATTCCCGGCCAGACAGACATAAATGGCGAATTTAGATTTCTCTTCTTGGTCTGGATGTTTGTGTATTCGTGCATGTATGTTTTCATGGCACTGTCAATCCTACTGTGAGGCTATGAGTGTAGAAAGCGTTTTAAGTTTTTTTTAATACAGTAGGTTTTCTGACCGGGGATCGAAGCCGGGACCCACTGCGAACCAGATTGGAATGATGCCCGCTTCGGTCAGGGGGAAGGAAAGGAATCTTAAAAAAGATACTCGACGTTTTAGGGGGAAAGTCGCTAGTAGCCACTTACCATAATTTGGACTATATACAAGTATAACTATAAGTACTATTCCATTTACATAACTTAGTAGTAAGCACCTACTCAATAAATACTAAACTTTAAACACGATAACTTACGAATTTACAAAATTTCAGTTGCCACTTACATCTAATAACATTATCAATAAAGTTATCAACTGTTCCCATTAGAGCCAATAATAATTTAGGCTTACCGGTCGGATTATCGCAATATATTTGACTGATATTAGCAGCTTAGGCCATATATTAGGCCTATTACAATAAAATTATTAAACGATTTTTTTATTTACTTTTACGACTCCATTTCGTGTAAATGTCGGTGAAGTGTTGGTGAAATCGTGAGGAATATTTTTTAAATTAAGAATGCATTCTCCAATTGAGTAATTCATTTATTGATGAATATTCTTTAATCGCTTGGTTATTCATAGCGTGAGAAAACTTATTCAGGTTATTTTCTTACACAATCCAAATAATAAACGATTAATAAATTCACGAAAAAAATTATATTTAATTTAACTTCATAGTGTTTTTTTTTATAACATGGAAGTAGCAAACGAGCATGCAGCTGATAGTAAGTGGCCACTGCCACCCATTGACATTTGTAATCGAGAAAACTTAACTTTTCATTCAATAATAAGTAATTTAAGATTACTTCATTTTTTTATTATGAACTACCATTTTGGATGCTCTCAACCGTTTAATAGTACCTCTTAATAAAACACGTGCCTAGACCCTTTTATGGGACAAATATTTAAAAAAAAAACTTATGAAAGCAAAATCGACTTAATGGCTGAATGACTAGAGTTCTTTTCAATTGTAGTAAATAGTTATATTAGACACAAGGGTGGTAATGTTAAACAAAAATGACTTTTATTACTTAAGGAGTAAGGTTCATAATATTACTAGGAATATAGAAGCTACTAGAGGGGTGCCATAAATCACACAAAAATAAACCCAATTACTTTAAAAATAAAGTTTAAATAACATATTTGGTACCCGCATAGCACTTCCTAATTAAATAGGACAATGGTTATAATTCAATGAAATTAATTAAAATACGAGATATTAATATTTTCATTATGGTTTTGAAGTGTCATGCTGATATTTTAATTCGCTACTTTTGTAGTAGGGTGCATTAATTGTCAAATTTGTCTATGGGTTAGCATTAAAACTATGGAGTATTTTTCGATCTCGAAAGCGTTTTTTTTTCTTAGCCCTCAGGGACTCGCAGGGACTGCAAATATTAGATTAAGGTCAATTTTTTGAAGCTGATTACTGATGCCTATGGTCGGCGGTCGCCTCTTCTGTATTAACAATACTAATTTATGTAACAATCTATACAAATAAATAAAATTGATGTCTGTTTGTGATTTCAAAATAACATTTTTTTACTTAATGCAAATAAAAGTATACACGATACCCACTTGTCTGTCTGTCTGTTTGGCTGAGCTAATCTCCTAAACGGCTGGACCGATTTTGTCGGGACTTTCACTGGCAGATAGCTTAACGTCTAAGGCGTAACATAGGCTACTTAAATTTTCGAAAATAGCATTAGCGCGCGCGACACGCGCATGCGGCCCCCCTCGCGTGAGCGCGGTATGTTACCTATGTTTAGATAAGTATTGCTTTTTACTTTTTTAACGCGAGTGAAACCGCGGGGATGAGCTAGTTAAATAATAAAATTGATTAGTAATTGCATATTATTACATAAATAATTAAACAAATTATTATTTAAAATCAGATATCATTATTATCATTTAAACCGATTTTCTAAAGCAAAGAGGTTATTTTAATAACTCTTCAAAAACATCACTTGAAAAAATAACAAAAATGGTCCTCCGGGCCATATTTTTCCACTGTGCAATCATTTCGTTATTTTTCCTTTATTTAAGTATATTAACTCAATTTCCAGTCAAGGCTTTGTAAGAAAATCTTGTCAAACTTCGTTATCGAGTTGTGAACTTCGGGCTTAATTATTTTTTGCTTTCAAAACTCATTATTAGTTAATAAGATTAGGGAAGTACAGATGCAGATTACCCTTTTCAGAAGTTATAAGTCAAAAGGGTTTTAAAAAGGACAACAAGGTTTTATGTTCTTTTTAAAGCCGATATTGGTTTTTTGGGCATGCTGTCCACTTGGTGGTAAGTAATCACTGCTAGACGTCAGAAAATACACGCTCTCTACACATAGCCCCATACTACGATTTTCTCCTGTGTCGTGTGTGCCATGGACAAACAAAGACGAATACATAAACACCTAGACCTGATGAGGACAGAAACCTAAATTCATCATTCAGATATTTTTTTGGCCGGGAATCCATCTCGGAACCCATGATATGAGAATCCTATTCATAGTATTTTTTGCAGCGTTCGATTTTATTTTCTTGACAACAAGATATAAATCGCTTATCGCTCATCCATTCGTAAGCAACAAGTGTATTATTAAACACGTATTAAGCACAAATAAAGGCTGCAGTACACACAACTGCATACGTATCGAGTTTTTAATAATTGCAAGTTTGACAAGAGTTGCTTACAGACTTTTCATGGTTATTTTGTATGAAAAAATATAGTCAGTATTCCCGCATCAAGGATGTGATAAATTAATCATGAATTATTATTAATAATAATAGGTCCAACCGATCGATATAGGTCTTCCCTAATACGGGTATTTGGCAATAGATATTAGTCCGTAAGTCATTTAACAATAATGACTTTCTAATATTCAATATAAATAAATAATTGCTTATTTACAAACGTAATAAAAATCTAGTGAATTATTATTTCACTTTTTAAAAAAGAAATTACCTAAAAGCAACATTATTCAAAACTTACGGCCTCTTTATTGTTAAAAATATTAAAATAAACTACAAAAGAAAAAAATACATTGTACATTTCAAATAAGCTCACCTTTAATAACCTTTTATCTTTAAAAATTCAGTGCTTAATATTAATGTAAAATATTTTTGTTATATTCGTTATTGTTTAATATTCAAACGATAATATTATCATTTTATATTTTAAACGACGTCTCCTTTTACAACTTTCAAGTTTTTTATCTTTAAAAAGTCTGTTTCTATTATGTCTAATTATTTATTACTAGCCTTTGCCCGCGGCTTTGCACGCGTTAAATTGCGTATAAACCTTCCTCTTGAATCCGTCTATCTATTAAGAAACTGTATCAATATCCGTTGCGTAGTTTTAAAGATGTAAGCATACATAGGGAAATAGGAAAGCGACTTTGTTTATAATATATTAAGATTATATTTTTTTTATGAAGAATACTAAAAAATATGTCAACTTTGACCTAACAACCCTACTCAGATTATGAAATTTTCAACTAGATATATAATAAGCAGCTTTATTTTTTTAGACTAACCAAGGTACTAACGTCACTTCAGATAGGACCTCTGTTTTATGGAAAGTTAATTATAGATGTCTATGATCGGTTACCACTGACAATCAAGTGGACTTTATGATCGTTGTTTAGTTCAAATTAATAAAAAAATAGGAAATGTATGGTTATGATTTGAATTTCGAATAGACAATAGGAGAATTATAAAAAAATTAAGACGTTTTATTTATTTAACTCTTAAATACTAGAACTCACCTGATTCTTCTAGAAGAACTTCCTGTTGACTCTGAACACAGTACTGCAGAAGGAGACAGAAGAACACGCTCAACAACAAGTGCGAGCGAGACAGCACCATCGTTGAGAACATCACTGTTACCGTTTATCGACACTATTACAGCACATCACTAGCACTTATCAATCGGTATTTTTCACAGATAAATATTTCTGTCATCACTATACACTTGTTTATAAAATTTTATCGACAAACACAATAGGTACACATCACTATTTTTCTATAACTAATTCATTTGTTTATTTATAGATGCACTTCTCTTTCAGTTATTCCTGAAACAAAAGAAAAAAATGTTAATATTCGATTATCCAATTCAATCAACAATTTGTTTGACATCAGGCACATTAATAAAATTGGGGAGAAATGAAAACAGAAATAAAAATTATTATAATTATATGAATGTCGCAGTTACTATTTTTAAATAAATCATCGTTAAATAGAAATAATAAATGTGGCCATAAAAAAATAAAAATAAAACATAACAATAAAAGAAGTCGGTTAATAACAATATAATCATACACTGTTGTAACATCACGCTGTAAATACCTAAGTATTAAAAAAATCCGTTCAATACAATAGTATTTTAATACAACACAATAGTATTTTTAATGTTATTTTGTATACCGAAATACAAAATTAAAATTATCATATTTTGATTAAATGTTTACAATAAAAAAATCCTAACATGTCCATAAAATAATAGTGTAAAAATAATATTGCTTCGCCATAATTAAAACGCTCACAACACAACAATATAAATATTAATAAAGCAACAATAAATAATTCGCGGATTTTACGATTGAAATACTGACCTCATTTCTATGGCAATTATTATTGTTAAAAATAATATTCAGCTTTTCAACTTCACTTTTAATACGCAAGATTCCCGCAACTTTTCAATATTAATATTAAATAATATCGTAAAACAGTAATTAAATACTTCAATATTAATATTTTCTTATTCTTGTCACAATACACTTCACAAAACTGATAACTACAGCGCAACTTCACTACATTTTGACTACTTTGTAGTCCAACTCCGTAAGCGTTGCTTCGACGGCCGACACATGCGTCTCTCGCGAGCTTTATAAACAAACTGATCTGAGTCAGACGTGTATTGGCGCCTTTACGCCGATGAATGGAATTTACTATTTCCGCTTTACTTTCCTAAGTTATGTATGTAGTTAATATTCTTAGCTGAGTTGTTAGTTTTCTTTTGCTTTTAAGTGAGTGTGTTATTTACATTTAGCTTAGATTTATTAACTTACAAATATTTAGCTAATTTCTTTTTTTATTATTTAGCTTAGTTATTTGCCAATTAGGTATAAACTTACATAGCATAGAAATAGTAAAAAATATTACAGTCCTTTTGTTGTAAATGGCCAATGCTTTCCATGACTTCCCTTACGACCTCAGCTACCCTTGAAGACTAAGTTGGAAAGCCTCGGATAACTACTTTATGTATTTTTTACCACACCATTCATACAGGAAGGCATAGTAATGATTAACAATGCGGTTAGTACTAGACAGAAATGAATCTTCATACATCGATTTTAAGGACGTAGACTAAGGTTATATATTATACACTAGCTGTTCCTCGCGGTTTTACCCACGTTAAAAAAAGTTAAAAGGAATACATATGTAAAAAAAAGCTAACATCACGTTATCCCCCGACGGCAGCCGCATGCGTGTAGAGCGCGCGCTAATGATTTTATCCAAAATGAAAGTATATTATGTTACGCCTTGAACCTACTGCTATCTTCCAGTGAAAGTCCCGTCAAAATCGGTCTAACCGCTTAGAAGATTACGTCAGCCAAGCAGACAGACATTTTTTTAATTGCATTTTCGCTACTGGTATCGTGTATACTTTTCAATGCATTGGGTATAGTAATGTTATTTTGAAATCTCAAACAGACACTTAATTTTATTTATTTGTAGGTAACTACCTATACAAAATTAATTAAATTTACATCACATTTACAAATGAATTCTTGTGTCTATGATCACCCCGAATTTTCTTTTCTCAACAGACAAAATTCTCCATTTCACAACAGCTCGTTTCAAAAATTTCGTAACCAAAAATGATTAATTAGGTACATAATTCAAATAGCTACAATAATGCTGGCCAGTCAAAAACCCAACAAGTCACAAGCATCACATTTATCAGTGATGCCCTATACGTCACGTCATTTATGTCACGTCATATATGTCACGTCTTACGTCACGTCATTACGTCGTTGTCCATCTAATGCGAACATATTTCACGCGTCAGTGACAAATTAGAGGTCTCTAAGATAAGATATTGAACTCCAAAGTTGGTTTAGAAAAGTAGGTCTACATGGGAAAAGATTCCCAAAAAATCAAAATGGCCAGAAAT
The DNA here is from genome assembly GCA_018251915.1 of Urbanus proteus proteus. Classification (NCBI taxonomy): domain Eukaryota; kingdom Metazoa; phylum Arthropoda; class Insecta; order Lepidoptera; family Hesperiidae; genus Urbanus; species Urbanus proteus. The sequence continues at coordinate 2,320 of DWPV01000487.1, read as the reverse complement.
TCGGCCATGATTAAAAATAAAAATGAGGTTACATTTGCTAAGCTGCATTTAAAGAAATAACGCATTTTTTGACATAGATAAAAGACAAGTGACAAAGATAATTATGTGTTTTATATAGCCAATATTATAAACAAATATTTTATTTCGTTTAATTTACTAATTATACATAATTTTAATCTTCACTGCATGAACTTTCGCGTATTCCTAATCTAATATTCCTTACGCGCGCAGTATTCGAAATAAAGGTTGGGAAGATTTCGCTTCACGTACCTATACCTATTACGTAATTTAATATACAAATTAGGGTAGCGCAGGTCAAAATTTAAAGAAAAACTAAATTACTGGATTATTTTGCAAACTAAGAAAAGTATTTTTGTGAGTTATGTTTTTAAAATGCGATATTCTATACATAAATAGTATAGAACAGTGGTTTTCAAACTATTTGGTGGCGGAGCCCTCAAAAGCGATTTTTTTGACAGAGCCCCAAAATAAACGAAAAGGTTACACGCATTATTATAATCGGTAATCATGTTACAATGTAAGTGTATACTATAATAAAATGAAAATAATCGAATGGGAGTATTGTCGCTGAGCCGCAGGGCTCCGGCGAGCACACTTTGAGAATAGCTGGTATAGAATATCGCATTTTAAAATCGCTGTTGGTTTGTTGGCTAGTTAACAGGTTAAAGCATAAAATTCTAACATTTCCTATTCGGAATTTGAAAACGTATCCGTTTGTCGTGATATCAAACAATACGGCAGTTCAGTCCCTGTTTTAACGTTCTATATACCATTATAGTTCGTCTCTTTGTTCATCACGAACTATGGAGCTTATATGTAAGATGGACTAGATTTTCCCGCGGCTTCGCACGCATTAAATTACATGTAACCTTCCTCTTTAAAGCAACCGCATCAGAATTCGTTGCGTAGTTTTAAATATTATAGGTTATAGGTAGGTAAGTACATAGGTGCATAGGTACATAAGGACGGACAGCGGAAAGGGACTTTTTATACTATATAGTGATAGGTACATACAATAATTTAAAAAAGTGCCAAACTATTCATTGTACCACCATTCTCCTCTTGACAACAAAACAACTAAAATCATTAATTTATAATTTAAGATTGAATAAAAAAGCGTCTCCACATTTAAGGAACTCAAAATACTTCCAACTTAACACTTTCTACACTCATAGCCCTTAGGGTTTTTTCCTGTGTCGTGGGTGCCATGGACACAACGAATACATAAACACTCAGACCCAGAACAGAAATCTAAATTCATTCAGATGTTTGTCTAGCCGGGGATCGAACCCGGAGCAAGCCAGACCGGTATGGAGGCAACTTACGCATCAAGTTCAGTAAAATCTTATCAGATACCAATAAAGCTTGAAGCTTCTCTCGTTATAGACCTAAATCACCAAATAGTCTGTTTTCAACACCACCTTATCAAGAACATTAAACCGAGGTCGTAGAGAACAAACTGATGTTTCACACGCGAAAACCATGCAAATCAAACGCCTAAGGTCAAGCGTCATTCTATTTAATTAGGTACTAGCTAGGCCCCGCGGTTTCACCTGCGTTTATAACAGTTAACAAGACTTATCTTGTTTATAACGAAGGGGAATTCTTTAAAAGTTACCCATCGCCGTAGAAGGAACGCCGGGTTATGTAGAATTTTATTTTGTTAACAAACTTTACTTAAACTTAAACTTAAAACGCTTTCTACACTCATAGCCCCGTAGGATTTTCTCCTGTGTCGTGGGTGCCATGGATACATAAACATTCGGACCCAGAACAAAAATCTAAATTCATCATTTAGATATCTGTCTTGCCGGGAATCGAACCCGGGACATATTGCGCGTAAGACCGGTACCGTCCCGCCACGCAGGTCGTCAAAAATTTTACTTACGGGATAACCTTAAGGCTGGCGCACATTATACCAGGTCGCATCGCAAAACAAAAACCGCCTATATAATTTTAGTACATCTTGTATGATTATCACTCACTATAGACGGGCCGCAACGCGAACAACGTTTCATACAAAACTCGATGCACTGCCTGCTGCTATAGTGTACGCCAAGCTTTAGGCTGTACCCTCGAAATCAGCGAACAGCGTAGCAAACGGCAACAGCGTAGCAACGGATACCAGTTCTCGAAGCAAGCGTGTAGAGCAATAGCATTGTAGCCCATTAGTGATGTCCTGCGAGTGCAATTTGTGAACACAATAAAACGTTAGCAACATTAATCGACGACCCGGATGGCGCAATGGTTAACACGCCGGACCGCTAATCCGAGGGTCCTGGGTTCGATTCCCAGCGAG